>JPKZ01000901.1:141739-176201 GCA_000803305.1 Toxocara canis
GAGGCACTAAAAGGAAACAAAAATCACTGATGAAGCCTTTTTCTGGATATGGTAAGGTTGATTTTAAAATTTCCGGCTCGCTTCGCTCATCTCAGCTTGAATCGTGGGAGGAAAATTTACTTCAGTATTCAAGAAAAGAGCTGCTTCGGCTCGCTTCACTCGGTACAATTTGTTGGAAATTGTCTCCATGTCTCCGAGCTTTCTTAGCACTTTGCCAGCAACTCCAAAAACCCTTAGACCTTTGTTTGCAAATGAACGTCGCTGGAATATGTGTTTTACAGTGTTCGCGTTAGCGTCTTTTTGCTGCAGTAATTTAATTGTTCCAATTCTAAGAATATAGCGTACTGAAGGGCATCAATACATTCTGTTCTGCACGAACTGGTTTAGGTTGTTTTTGTCATCATTGAACATCCCATCATTACGATTGATTTCGTGGTATTTGCCGTCTCTATTTAGGTAAACGAGCCATAAAACTAAGTTTCGTAATAAGACCGGGTATGAGGTGTAGACTGAAGATCATTCGCAAATTAAAAGAGCGTGGCCAGATATACCAGCGGTCAGTTTAAGCCTTATCACGGCTTGCTAACCTTTCATTTTACAAGATTTTGACCAATACTCGAATGATCATTGGTTGGTTTGGTTGGACCAGTCACCAACAAATAATTGTTGACTGCATCTAGATAAAAGTGCTTGCAATTAGGATAGTCAGACTCGTTCGAAGGGGTTAAAATTCGCACCATACTTTTCATCGTTTGTCTACGTGACGATTCGCCCATTTTAACAAGCAAATAGTATATTTGATAACGACGAATAATCATTTTGACTGAATGGAATTGCGTTTCGCGGGCTTCGCGTGGTGTGCATTTTACCAGTTCCGCTCATCTAACCACGTGGTTTCGTAGGATGCCCTCAAACAATAAGAAATGGGAATGCGTACCCTGAAGGCTGCCAAGATATGCACCTTACCAGCTCATATACCAAACCAGTCGGTTTCATGAACTGTTGACAGATGGGGAAGTCATAATTTATTTCTTCCGACTGCTCGAATATGTAAACCAAAGAACGGCAAAATGCATGCCAATTTCTCAACAAAGAACAAAGAATTCCCTCCGTGGTCGTTGAATTGAGCCGAAATTTGCATCCTATAGAATATGGAAATCAAATTTCGTAACTCTGGCTTCCATGGTTTTCGAATTGAAACTGTGAGGTAGACATCCACCTATACACACGCAAGCACATGATGTCTCAGCAATACGCCTTGTAGACTATAAATTTGTTAAAGCGAAAAAGTTCACATTTCACCCAGTCCGACCATCTGTATACACCTTCCACTAAAAATTCTTTTTTGTGCAACCCGACCGGTTACAAGATGCATGCGACTTTTTCAGCATCTTCAGCAACAACCTAAACGCTTCGAAACTGGGTGCGCGATATGATTTCAGAGTGTAGTTTGTAGGCCACCAAATTTCAAAAGCCTATTTTTTAGTCGTTCTTAAGTTGAACAGATCAGACAAATAGATGGACACCCATATACACATGCTGAGGTACGACACCGCCACAACACACTTTACAAATGCAAACTTACCAAAGCGGATTAAAAAATTGCAAGTTGCACTGATTCAGGGCATTGCTTTTAATACGTGTCCAGACTTTACGCGATGCTTTTTTCAACGGGCTCACATTTTTTCGAATCAGTCTTTGCGATCTTAGGATTCATATGAGTGAGAACTTATACTAGATAGCCATCGGCGGCGCAAGAAAGTTCCAGAATATAGTGGATAAAGCTGATTTGATTTGGATGGTAAACAGCTTTCGCAAAAATAATGAGACTTTCGCAGAGCAGCGAGCGATTACGAATTTCACTGTTCGGTGCGCCCTGCAAGTGTTCATCGCAACAAACAGTTATCTTCGGCAGCATTCGGTTTTTCATATTATCTGCCTCGTAGACAACGCTTTCTCTATACGGTAAATGATAGAGAAGACTAATAAGATAACACATTCTGTGTTATAGTTAAGCTGATTAGATGTCCCGCTTAATGGCCAGGATGGGGTGCGCTACCAACGTAAAAACACTTGACGTAAAGGCCGATTGGGCAAGAATATTATGTCTTCCTTTAACAGTGATGTCATACAGTGATTCGCTGTGATTTGATTGAGAGATCTAATACCTTCGTTCTTCGATGCTCAAAAAAATCTTAATTTACTAGAGCATTCTCGCTATTTTTGACGTTGCATTGCCAATGGGCAGTTATTTCGGCTGACCGTTATGTTCGCCAACCTGAGTTTTATCTTAAATTCGAGGCAACTTAAAGCTTTTAAGATGGTCTGACTTCTTACCCTTACTGAGCAATTGTCGAGGTAAGCATTGCCAACAGGTGTACGAAAGAACGGTGTTCCAACGAACAAGCGTACTTCTTTCTTTCTATATACAAATTCATCGCCATCACCGCTGGAGTCATGACGGTTGTGTTCCTGGACCAAGGAGTGTCCAACATCAAGCAGTAAGTTGGAGCAAAGGCTTAACACCACAACTCCGATCACCGCAGTGAGCACAATAAGCAAAAACCGACGGGGTCTACGTGGCATCACCTCCTTTCACAATACCATTCGAAACGGCCTTCTATATACCAGAAATTCCATTAAAAACATCTGTAATTGGAGTAATGTTTGAAAAAAAGTTGGTACGGAGTGCCATCCAGTTTAGCACTTCCTAGAGCGTGGCATTAATATGGACGGGAGACCCTCAATAACGTCGCACAATAGATGAGCGTTTGTGAAGAGAAATCGAGCCTCAGATCAGTGTGGTGAACCAGCCGACAGTTAGTTACTGCAGAAGTTAAACTTCAACAACAACGAATAAGTAACAGATCGACGTAGAAAATTACGAAGAAAGTCAAATGCAAACGCATGCGAAGACCAGTGAGAGCATCTTATCGTCGAGACATTTTCAAACATTTATAGAGCGTTGTATCAAAAAAAAAGAAAATAAAACCAACAATTAGAAACACAAAAATAATGTAAAGTTATATGGCTGTGCATGAGGTGTGTGTGGCTATTAGGCTATAAAAGGAACTTTTCAAACGCAGTTATTGACATATTCTGAAGACGTTACAGTTATTGACGCAGTTATTGACATATTCTGAAACTCATCACTGAAAGGCTTGATATTCTAACTGTTGCAGTATATAGCAAAGAGAATGATTCCGAGAAAGTATCCTTTAGGAAATGCATTTGTATGTATGATAGGCTCTCAGTTGTAGAAAATAGTAAGAGAAGAAGAGATTTTTACTGTTTTTGGAAAAAAAAAAACGGAGGTTTTCCACGAAAACGATCAAGCGGAAATAATATATGAAAACGCATTAGAGAAAAAATGACGAGAAAAATTACAAATGTTTTATGTCAACTAACACACCGAAGAGTGAATGAATCGAATGGTAGTCAAATTGTAATCGGTGAGATGTTATAAAGAACTAAAAAATATGCTTCAGTGATAGCAACAGAAGCAATGAGAGAATATCAATCGCTTAGCAACCAAAATGACGTATGCAAACGAAAAAAGTTCTCGTAACGCAAAGCGATTTGTTGCTAAGCAAATGCACTACCAAAAGAAAAAAAAATGGCAGCCAAACGCAGCCGTTTCTGCATTGAAACACATCGATATGTTCGCCGACGTACACCGACAAAAGCATGATTGTTCAATATCGATATAGATATTACCAAAAATACAACTTCATCATTTTGTCTAGCGATCAATAGTTAAAGTAAATCTTCTTGCACTATGTATTTCGTGATGAGAGTTGTTTAGAAGCTATAGGTGCAATGTTATGAATTCTGTTGTGAATAAATTGACCTAACATCGAAAAAAATGATTGAATGTACGACAGAAAGGAAACGGATTCCTATTTAAGTTTTATAATTTTTTCCAAGGAGTTTATAAATGAAAAAAAAATAACTTATTGAAAATGAGGAAGAATTTTTGAATCCAAGATTTCTTTTTGAGGTGGTGTGGAGGAGGAGATGGGGTAGAAATAGCGGCTATTATATTTCACGAGTCCATAGGATACGACATGAATGCTGTAACGAATTGTAGCGCTAAACGCCAAATAATTCTCATTTTTAAAATTTTTTGGAAGCACATCTAATTGGTTACGCAAGCACGATCATGTCGATTTGTCTGCTCGAACTATTTGCCTAAGAATTGCCTAAGTGACGTGTGCACTCATTACTTTCCTCTCTGCAACCAACAACGGTTTATTCCAAAAGTTCACTCCAAAAAAGGACAATCTAGTTGGCTCATTAAGGAAGAAAATTTGAGAGCGGGCATGTGAGAAGATGATAGAAAGAGCGAATCACCTCTTTCGATTCATAGTTTTGCTTATCTAATTTCAACACTGTGCAAAGAAATTATATATATGAAACGTCACCAATATTTCGCTATACCCATTGTTCGAAATTTATTACATAGAAAGTGGAAAAAAAGTTTAATCGAGAAACTATATATAAATAAAATTAGCGTTTAATGATTATTTATACTAAGAACATAATCTAACAGCTATAAAATTATCGTAACAAAAAATATCGGAAACTTTCTCGGGAGATAATGAAAATTTCCATGAGGTTAGTTTTTTAAATATCTTTTTTTTTCATCATCTACTGAGCAATAACAATTGTCATTTTGTCTCCACTTTGATGACAAACCCTCATGATAATCGCATACTCAATCGAACTATTTCGAACGTGATTAACAAACGTATTACTTTGTGCTTGCAATCGAACTAAAACCATTAATGATCATGAAGAGCACTAAGTAATCGCACTGATACTGATCAATCTATGAATCATGTTCAAACTTTACAGCATAGTGGCGTTGGTGTATCACAACCGATATTATCAAATGCAACGGATAACCTTCGTTTTATAATCTAATATATTTGCACTTGTTAGCAGTTGCATTTGCTTTTATCAGATGAACATAGAACCGATCTTGATTTGATGGAAATTTCAGCTGCGTAAGCAGAGCAAAAAAACCCGTATAATAAGCAGAAAAAGAGCAGAAAAACCCGTATAAAAACCCGTATTAACTGATATTTTCCATGTACTATTTCTATGTACGTCTCACACAGTCGAAAGTTTAAACTGGTCAGGTATTTGGTTGCATGCAGACCGACAATTCGAAGAGCTCACTCGTGTCCACTTCACTAGTAAAATACTTGCAAAATTAAGATGTTGCATAATGTCAATTATTTTTGACGTAATAAATAAAGGCTTGCGATCAGTAGTTGAAAATAACACGTTCAGTTGGCATAGCATATGCTCTAGCGAATCCAATCGTGAGGCCAAAGATTTCATGTTTGTTCTGATGAAACGCTCTTAAGAAATTTCTCTAATGGTTTTCCGTTCCATCATCGGCCTAGTGAGAGAATATTGCTGAGAAGCTTTTGACGAAAAAATTTTGCTGAGAATTATGCATAATTAGGCATATTTAAGTGCCGCTAATTGTTCTGCGAATCGATATTTTGATCTAAAACTGAATACAGGAAGTGAGGTAGCGGCGAATATTATGCTCACCAAATTTCGTAGCGCATACTTCAATGTTTTCCGAGTTGAAACTGCCGAGATAGTCAAGAAGGGCAGACTGACAGACACCCATACATAATCACAAGCAAGACCGTAATAATGTACTTTATAAAAGCAAGCTTGTCGTTGCACACAAAAAATGAAACCAAAACAGTGAAAAAGTAGGAAAGAAAAGAGTAATACACGGAGGTGGAATGCTGAGCGGAAGAAGGTGGAGGGACGGCGACAGCATCACGTCGTCCGTCTTCGCTTAAGTATCGTGTTCACATAAGCTGCTTGTGTAAACACAACCACTTATGGCACTTATTCAACAAAACGCACCAAACTTATTTCTGCCTCATTCACCATTCTCAAAATAAGCTTCCTAAAAATAAAAATAAAAAATCTTGTTTTCTTCCACATCAAGTGAATAATGACAATATCTCTATTTGGTTGTATTTCATTTTGAAAACCACTCGATTATGACTTAGTAGAATTTAGGTTTTCTTCAACTTTCAACCACAGTCAAAAGGGATTTTAATAGCAAAAATTGCAACAGGAATTGTGAAATGGGGATAAAGAGGAGCGATGGAATTATCAAAGGGGATTGAAAGACAACCGCTGGGATCACATCTTAACTCTGGCAACTCAGTGGAATAAATTTCGCTCAGGATGATAGCGAACTTTATTACTCGATTGTTTTTCCGTCTTTTGAAAAAAAAAAAACGGGCCAGAGGACCCGTAAGGCAGTTGAAGGATGTGAGAGAAGCATCGCCATGGGAAGAACTGCATAAAATGACAACGCGGGTGGCTAAAATCTTTTTCTAAGAATAGCATTTGCTGCGGCACGTCAAGTTCCGTTAATTTTCAAAGTTCTCAAATTCATCGCTAATTTCAGTAGCCTCATTATGTTGTAGTCGACCGCTAGGAAGTGCGTGCTGCATAATGTAAGCAACTTACTGGCAACTAAATAGCCTTGTTTGTGCGTAAAAAATATTACAAAATAGTTGTGAATAGACACTACAGTGCGCATTTTGTATGAACAAAGTGCTTGTAGTTGAAGACGAGTGGTGTGAGAACGAAAGGTTTAACGAGTAATCGTTTGGAAGTTTTATTTCAATTTTGGTGATCTGTGGCAACTTCTGAATGCGCTTGTTATATGATTTGACAAATTCGCATTCCCAAAGGCATCTTATCTGCGCGCATGAACCTCCACGTCTCTGTGCTCGTGCGCTCGGTTATTTTTGAATTCGACCCCATCACAGGTGTAAAGTTGCGAAAATGGCTGATATGATTCGCACTCTAGCATCACCTTCCACACGCAATTTCGGACGCTGTCACTGACCGCCAAAGGCATTAGAGGCAATCTGAGCTGGTTAGGAAATCCTTGGGCACTTTAACCAAACCGATTAAATTCTGCGCTGATCAGATCTTTAAAAAAAAGCTTCGTTTAGTCTGTTAATAAGCGTGCTCTTCAATGCATTAGACGACATTTCTTTTGCGATGCAGTCGGATGACAGAACTGTGCACAAATCATTACTTGTAAAGCGCATTATACGAACAGTAATAATCGTTGCAGAATATACGTATAGATTTATTCAGCCAAAATATACTGAAAACAATGATCGGCTAGCGTTTATATATTGTGTGTCAAGTGTAGATGGCAAAATGTATGCATGAATAATCGAGTAGTATAAAACATGTCGAAAGATGCTTTATTATTTGTGGTGAGAGAGCAATTATCGAGGATGAATGACAAAATGGATGGCATAGTATATTATTTGATCGAGTCGGTACGATTGTACTTAATCCGATGATACCTCCGAGCGATGCATAAAAGCCGCATTTCGATTCGCTGCGAGAAAACGGTGAAAAGGTGTTGTATAAGCAAAAGCTGCATCGTAGGGGCGTTCGTCCTTTGGTAACAGCTCTTTAAAAGTGTTCATTTATTTAGCCATTTTAAGCTTCCAGTTTTCTGCAAAAAGTGTAGAATATCTTTAAGGCTATGCAACATGCTGACATTACCAATAAGTTGCTCGATTCGGTTGAACTTCAAGCCTTGACCAATCGGTTCAAATGATCCGGCAATCCCAATATTTCATCGTTAATGTGAGTACGACATCAGATGAATTCTAATTTTATAAGAAAGCATTTCCTACTTAAGTTCGAAGTACGACGATTTTTTTCGAAAAAAAATGACCATAAGCGGCAATTCGAGACAATAGGCAATTTGCATTGAGCTCGCTTTGAACGGTTCGAAACGAACGGCAGCTGTCTGACATGCATGACACGTTCAACACGTTTTTCGAACGATGAGACATAACAGCAATTCAAGGATGCTTGGGCAACACGGGCAGGTACATGCAGAATCGGTCCAGTCGTTGTAAAAATACGGTCTCTCTTTTGGCATATGGTGGTGATTGACTCCAAGAACTAACAGATACAGAAATCTGCGTACGCCAAAGTCCATTATATAAAATAGGGGTAATACTTTCAGTCAGGCAATGCACCTTTCCCACCTGCTTCCCTCCCCCCTCTCCGCTTGTTTCAATTCGCCTTTAAATTACTTACGATATTTGAGATAACAAAGTGCTGTGCGAATAGTTATTGTACTATATTGCCTGGGGAGGTGATGATAGAAGGATGTCGTTACACGTTTACTGTATAAAGAACCATCGTAAGCACAGCTGCTGAGAATATGATGCATTTCTTTCTTACTCTGTGCTATTTTAGCTGTACGAAGACCTTTTCGAAACAAGTTGGCTTTATGAGAGTAACGGAATTGGGGCATTTTATTCCACACAGTTCTAAGACTAAAGAGGTAGTCTCTTAAAATTTGCATTTTGTAATTTTTGACACGTCTATACGTACTGCGCCATCAGCTTCAACTCCTCGCTAATGTAAACCGATGGACGATTTCCTCGTTACTGTGAAGTGTGGGTCGAAGTAAATAGGGGAATATGAATCTTTCTTTCGTACCTATCCTGTCTATCAGATATCACGGCATCTTTTTCCCTGAATACGAGTAAAAAATAATTAGCACACATAATGCACCACATACATCCTTTACCATATGCATATCATGTGCACTGGCCGATCTTCCTTAGCAGAATGTGCTTTGAAAAGTTCCAGAACCTGGTACTAATGCAGTTACAACTGACGGCGGGAAATGGTGGAAGTGGGCAGCAGAGAGCTGGTGCGTCGTCAATCATGAATGTTCATATTTAACGGACCTCACCACTCAAAGAAAACTCAGATTCGAAGAGTGGTATCCGTTGAGGTCCTAGGTGTACTGCGAAGTCTCCGCTAAGACCCAGAGTTTCCGTGATTTTATGAGGCTTCCAAGTTACAACGAGATCGTCAGGTTAAAAATGATCCCCAAGTCACAAAGAGAATCCAAAATTAAACGAGGATTCGCTTGCTACACGAGGTCGAGCGGTACTAAGATTGGTGAAAGCCAGCCAAGGGGGACGAAAAGAAACGGATGCGGACTTCAGAAATAACAATAGTGTTATGCAGCGCTAATCAGCCACAACGATGCTGCACTGTGATAATGTCGAACAACACTTGTGCACGTAACAATGAAACAGACCTGTCGAATACGTCAACCCCCCTCCTCCCCCCATTCCCCATAATGCACAAACAGCTTCTACTCCCTTCCTTCCCCCTATCCCGTCATGCACACATCTGATCACACAGCATAAATCGCATTATAAAGCCCTTGGAAAGAGAAGCTTCCCACGGATATCGCTGTCGTCACATATTTTATTGAGCATTAAGAAGCGCGGACGGCGTCCTGAATGCAGAGTAGTTCCCAGAGAAAGAAGGCGCAAAAGCGAATAAGTGAGATCTGGGAGTGATGCCTGATCACTTCGAATACGGCCCCGCAGCGTTCGGACTATAATAGAAGAAAACGCTTAATATTTTAGAGGCTCTGTAACTTAAAAATTTCACGAAGTACTCGGTCAAACATGATATTTTTCCGATGCTGTTGTCTAGCTCTTTCCTTCTCTAGAAGAGGGGAATGAAATGAGAGTGAAGGAAGAATTTTAAGAAAATTTTTTTTGACGTTTTCTAAAAATAATTTTTCTATTTTACAAACAGTTGCACGTTTGGCTAAGAAGGATGAGCCCAGGAAAGTATTGTTTCGAGGGATGAGCCCAGGAAAGTATTGTTTCGAGGGATGAGCCCAGGAAAGTATTGTTTCGAGGGCAAAGCGTTCCAAAAAAAAAGAATTCGTAGGCATGTCGAGAAGGCGGAGCGATGTTTTTTAGGGTATTTAACTGCAGCAAAAAGATGGAAAGCTCCACGTTGAAGGAAGCAAATATACTGGAAGTTCATTTCTGGCGGGGCGAAGCGTAGAGCAGAGCGATCGAGATTTAAAGAAAATTGTTACGTGAACAGAGCGAAGAATGCACATAGATTCTGCAAATTTTTCACCAACGTATAAGCTCTCCACATACAATGGCATAACCAATCAAACTCAAGAGTGAGCCTGATCTATGGAATAGAACTACGTATCACAGACATGCAAACTTCAACAAAATTTAAGGTGTGGTGAAACTTCGCATCATCCATAAATCCATTAGCATACGCAAATGTGCACGAAAATTGGTGATCTCTCATATGTGTTTGATTCGTTTTGCTACAGTCCATTCAATGAAATGTGCGAACCAAGCAATTTAAAAAGTGCCTATAACTTCTTTTGAAGACGAACGATGGATCGTTTTGGAATTGAGCAGTGAAGGACGTACGTCAACGTGTTGAAGGCATCCACCAAAATTCGAAACTATAGCTTTCATAGTTCCAGAGTGACAGGCTGGTTCGTACACGCATGTACACGCAGGATCCTCGTCGTTATAAATGCCTCATGGAAATGAAATTTTGCCAAGGTACATAAAAAAGAATGAAAATATTTGCCTATATTTATGCTTATGAAAATTAAGAGTAAGCTGGCCTATCTCATATAACTTCTATTCAGAAGTTTCTTTACCAAAGTTGAGGCGGCATAAACATTTTATCGTAGATGAGAATGTTTGCCATTCATTTTTGCACGTTTACCTATCGGTCGCTTTCTTTTTACAGTTACGTAAAAATTGGAGTGGAAGAGTGCTTCGGAAAAGATAATATGAACAATTCAAATGCAACACATCATTTCAGTTTCCAACATGAGTCGTCGGCTAGCGTTCGATTTGCGAAATCTACAACACTGTGTAGGCACAAGATTACTGAGTATGACTCCACTACGATGAAACAGTACAGAAACAGTTACAAAAAATGCGAACAGGAGCGGAACTAAGCGAACTTCATATAGCGTATATTTAGACGTTTTACATTCGATTTTTTATCCTCTTGTATTTTTACAGTTTGCATTTTATTACTTTATCGCGTGCCGTGATTCACACAAATCGTCTATGTCCACCTCCCATCCAAATCGACATACAATTATGCAATTTCTTCCCACAATACATTCAAACATAATCATCGACTGGTCCAGCTGTAAAGTGAGAAGATGCAACCAACTAGATGTACAACACTAACAAAAAGCTGCAGAAGATCTTTGATAATAGCGAACGAATAACAATATTTGATAGCGAGTGAAAACATTCTCCACAAGCGGATTCCGCTGATTTTCGCAACGCAAATTGTTGTAATCGAACGTGAGCGCGACACTGAAGCCAGCTAGTTGTGCGATGATCGCCGTCTACTCGGAAACAATATCTGTTCGCCCCTCGTTGTGACACTATTTGCTCATCACGTATGTTATTTTCCGTGCACAGTAGAGCTAATGAGTGAAACAAAATAACATCCATCCGACCATAAAACATGGTCGCTATAGCTCAGGAAGGACGCACTTTTGGATCCGCTTGTTCGTTTTTTTTCTAAATTGTTATCAAATCCACCTTTAAGTTTAAACCAGGCTAAAATGTCCTTTATCATAACTATTACCAGAAAAAATTATTCTTTTCTAATGTCGGACATTGTAATGCGACTAACTTAGAAAAAAACCGGAAAAGAACGGTGTTTAAAAAAAAGAGATTTAAGAAAACACCATCGATATTTAATACGAAAACATATGACGAATCTTATGGAATTGTTTACTTAAATAGTGTTTCACCTGTTCCATCAAAGAATAACAATTTGCTTGCATAGGGAAGGAATATTATCGAAAATATTTTGATGAATAAACGAGAAGATAGTCAACCTATGTACCCGTATGCGGTGAATAACAATACCCACCAGCTGCATGTACCCGTATGCGGTGAATAGCAATACCCAACAACATGTGAATTGTCGATAAGCCGGTGTTATGGCATCGACGAATTGTTCACTGAGTAACTGCATGACGCCTTGAGTAAAGGTGAAGTGCATCGCTTCAATATGCTGGTCGGAAGGCATATCAAAACGGCCATGTAGAACCAACACGACAACCCATCGATGATTCATTTGTCATTGTCTGAAAATGTGCTATCGATCCGTTGTAAACTACATCGTACTGTTGGTTCCCAGCGATGATAAAGTATTTCGAGTGACGCGACCATCCCATGAGCTTATCCATTACCGATTTTTGCGAGCCGTTTCTTTTTCGCTGTGATTATTCAAGAGGCTTTCCGCTGTTTCTTGCACTTGTTGGTTGCTGAGTATGAGCCAGATCCTGAAATTTGCATCTCCCCTACTCCATGTCAGTCGGGATTCCGTACGAAGGAGGACAGTTTAGGGTATTCACTTATGGCCACAATGCTGCAATTAAGAGATGATCCCATCAATTTTGTTATTCCTCAACACACGCATGTTAAATTTTGCGGTTGAATGTTCGTTTGGTTAAAAAAAAACAACAATGAGGTGATTAAATTTGCGTACGAAAAATACATGAATATACAGTGGTTGAGACTATGAAAGTTATATAGAATCAAAAATTTACCAAAATGATGCATCTTTTCTGCTGAAAATGTTCAACATAAGTAGGATGATAGGACCAAATCGGAAAAGAAAAAAAGAAAAAAAATGCCAAATCGCTACACAAATGAGAGGATAATAAACGAGATTTGACGAATTTTTTAAACTATGGGGGAATTTCTTAAAATTTTTTCCTTTCAAACTGAAGAAAAATAATCTGATTTCACATTACTTATTACCTATCATTTCCAGTCTTCAAAAAAACTTTTTTTCGAAGAAATGTTGAAAAGGAGGTTTTTTATTGCCCAGCAAACGATGGACATAGGAGGGAAGAAGTCAATATCGGATGAGGGCGTTATCATAAAGGAACTGCACTTTGGTCACAAGGTCCATAAACAAGCTGTTAAAGGTACATTAGTTTTTCTGCCGAATGTCGCCCCAACGCATAACTGCAAGCAAACTGCTCGTTATGATTCGAGAAGTATTGAGAATCGCAAAAAGAATATGTGGCATCTGCATGGAAGTTAACTCAACCTTCTAGAACAGTCATCTAAAAAGGGTGTTTCTTGGCCATTTATGAATGTTATGCCCTGAAATTCCCTGGGCTTTTCATGATGAGACATCAAAATAACTCCCATATAACTCCTAAATTCCCATCCAGCTCCTAAATCCTTCATATAATAAACTAAGTCCTGAAAGCAGGCGCCCAGCATACGTAACTATTCACAGTCATAATTAACGTGCAAGCAGTGAGCAGTATCACATGAAAGGCATAAAACACACTAATACCATGTTGTGAACAGTAAAATGGGAAAACGAATAGTAAAGATGAGAACATGCAAGTCAAACATTATGAAGTAAGTTGAACGATAGGAACTACATTCTATTAAGCAGCGCGTAATTTTAAAGGAGGAATAATTGTAAGAAGAAGTTTTATTTCCTAAAACTGGCGACGAAGAGGGAGGAGAAGAAAAAATGAGAAGCAAATTAATGATGTGCAAGGAAAATGAACAGAGTGATGGGATAAAAACGAAATAAAAATGGGTGAAACGAAACGGTATACGTACGGAAGAACAGCACGGAACATTATATCAGCAGGGAGATATAAGCATCGACTCGGTGAAATAAGTGGTTAAGAAATAAAAAACGTCGCATCATGGCAATCCCTTTGAAGCGCGTAAGAAATGTAAAAAATGGAGTTGAGCTCATTCTGTGCTTCCACCGCAAATAGCGAAAATCGCAACATTAAAAAGCTTTAGAGCAACAAGCAATGTAGTGATGCGTTGATACTGCCCAGTGTGTTAGCAATAGCTCTTATTCGAGTCGACAAAAAACTGCCGTTAGTGTCCAAAGGAGCTAATAAACGAGTGAACGTTACATTAAGCTGTATCAGTCTGGTCGAGACGATCCTCCGGAATAGGAATGAGTCAAAAAATTACGAGGTAATCTGCGTCATCAGTTGAGTCATTATGGTCACATGAATATTTGCCACGCAGATATGTTGGCATGGAATGTCCTCTCAAATCGATAAAAAACCCGCTTCAAAGGTTTTTTGCAAGGCCTTCTGAAAATCAACTAATCAGTGTTTTTTAGTGCGCTGGCCTTCATACTGCACTGATTTTTTATTACGCCTGAGGCTTCCAGCTCTACCAGCATTCGAAGTCTTGCATTTTGGATCGATTTGAGATCTAAAAAGATCTAAAAAATCTAAAAGGATGCTTAAAAAAAGGATGCTCACGGCGAAACATTGCAAGGCATTGCGAGAAGATGAGTGAATTGGGCGGCAGACTGGATTCGAGGACAATCAAACACTGAACGTTTAATTCAGGGTTCCACCTCAGAGTTCACTTTGGTGCCAAGCTTAAATGAGTCGACTTTGAGACCCATAGGAACTGCGCTTGAGTTGGGGAAAAAATCAAGCTGAAAGGATCGACTCGAGGCTCTTGACTTTTATGAGCTCCGTGTCGAAGCGCATGCTTAACTGAGAGCATACTGCTAACTCCCATAAAGGTGAATATTGTTTTGAAAGCTTTCCTTCTTATCTTTCAAGCTAAACATTTCTCACTTAGGCGAATACATGAACAGCTAATGTAAGAATACAGTTGTTATATAACTAGCCCTTGGCTCGTTTGGCCCTTATTACATATATAACTAACGGTGCTGTTTTAGTGATGAGTTTTGAAGGCAGTCCTTTCATTCTATCTGTACAATTTTTTCTCTTACACTCACTTCAAATCTCGTTTCGAAAAGTTAGAGTAGCGAACAGGTTTTGATTTTCTATAGTGGAATCAATGTGTCCTTTTGCGATCTTTTGTTCATCATGTTGTTCTCTGGAGCACTACGCGCTTGCCCACAATTCAGTCGTTTGTCCGAGATCCTTTGAATGATACAAAATATCTTTCAATGACGTGTGCAACGACTGAAAAAAAAACAACTTCAGTTTGCAAAATATGGCAAAAATATGAAGCATTTTGCTTCAATAATCTCCATTGTTTCCATTAAACCGTTACGTAAGGATATATAGAAGAAACGTAATACTAAATTTAGCGCAGTGGTCTTCTTTTCGGTCATTTTCAGTTTTGAACCTTTACCTTTCAATATCTTTCACTGCAAGACTAAAATGACGTGTGCAACGACTGAAAAAAAAAACAACTTCAGTTTGCAAAATATGGCAAAAATATGAAGCATTTTGCTTCAATAATCTCCATTGTTTCCATTAAACCGTTACGTAAGGATATATAGAAGAAACGTAATACTAAATTTAGCGCAGTGGTCTTCTTTTCGGTCATTTTCAGTTTTGAACCTTTACCTTTCAATATCTTTCACTGCAAGACTAAGGTTATGCAAGGAAACAGGGAAAGGATGCATAGAGTGTGCTTAAATAAAGTCAACTGCACTCTTTCAAGCCAATTCCATATCAAACAAGCCAACCAACTTTCAGCCTTTTTGTGGCAGAAAACGTTGAAACAAGCACATTCCCGCTTTCGGACCATTTGCAATAGGGCGTGAAGAAATTGCCACTAGTCTGGTTTGAAATTGCAGTCCTTCGATTTTCAGACATATGTTCCACCATTAAGTTATAGGGATTGAAGCAGGGGGAGGGAGGAGGGGGGAAAGGGTCGGCAGGAGCCGTGTTAAAGAAGGCCCCAGTAGTTGAAGTGAACGTTGTAGTTTGCAGTCAGCGAAATACTCCTGATGTTCGTAGCACTGCAATGTGCACGTAAACTCGCCTATGGGTCTTTCTAGCACCCAACACAGCAAAATGCCACTGGCGCTCATACGCCGTGAACGATCATTTGTGGCGACTTCCTGCCAGGAGCAATTATCGATCTTACAGATCAAAAAGCAATCATGTCAGCTGTCAGTACTTGCTGTACTCTAGGAGGTCGAAGAAGTCTATGTCAGCTGCTATCATTCGACCAAACGTTTCACCACCTCAACTATGGTCTGCTCGATTAGCAGCGTGAAATCTCTGTAACCTCTTGCGAGTGCTCACCAGACCATGCGCTTAACAACTCACTAGTTCACGTCAACAGATCGAACTGCTAAACTCTAGGAAGGAGATCAGTGGGACGAAACGATCACTTGGAGGTGTGGCTTAGCCAATCGATGCCAGAACACAGAAAACCACTGTTCATTTCTTTTCTACGAATCGTCAAACAGTCCAACGGTATCGACTTATCTATCGATCCATCGTCTCCCCAGGATGTTGCTTCGTCGATTTAGTCAGGTTGGTGAGCGAAACGATGGTTCTAATCTAACGGTAAATACAGCATGCTGCCTTCAGATTGATCACACTGTCTCGGGATTACGGGTGAGGTATATGCCGAAGAAGAGAAACATGCGAGAAGCTATCTATTCTGAGCTACATTCAATTGCAGTTTTCGCAGAGGCTTGATTTCGGTATAAATATATAATAGATCGGAATAAAGAGATCTCTCTTTGAAAGTAATTTCTGTCTTAAACCTTATCGGTAGTCAGCACTGTGTAAAACAATCGACTTACTCAGCTGCATCTGAAATCATTTTGATTGTAAATGAGATATTGCGCCGAAAATTCAGAAAATTGCAATGCTTCCTAAACAGTTTCCATTTCCGCGATTGAGAAGTCGTTCTTTAGTTTCAGTAAACTTACTGCTAAGCGGTCAAACTTTCTAAACTCTTCCTACAAATACTCGAGAAGAAATGAAATACGCACAGTTACACATCACCGTTTCTACTCGATTGATAAATAAACATTCGCTTTCCATGTACATTCGGAAGTGGTGCTGGTCATGTGATTTTTTCATGAGTTGGAGCTGGTCCAGCTATTAATGCCAATTTTCTCCAGTCCACGCTTGTTTTTGCAATGATTTCCCTCTTCCACCCAGCAATTCACTTTCTATTTATGGTGTGTTTGCAACGTGCTGCATCGTACGAACCCAAATAAGCACTAGCAACTGAATTTCTGAGCAATTATTCTCCTGATTTATCCTACCCGGTTTTAAGGGAGCTCCGGCAATTGCGATAGATCTAGTTTTGTGGTTCTGAGATGAGACAGTCGAACAAACGGACGCGCACATATGCGTGCAAAAATGTACGTCCATTAGGGCGCCTTCGCTGCAGCACAAAGCGTAAAAATAACACAAAGTTAGTTATATATACGCGAAAAGCATCAAAATGAGTATTCGATCTTTAAGGACACTCGCATTAAGTTGTGCGACGAAAGCATTAGTGTATAGAGCAGGCTTATGCGAATTATCATGAGGTAGCACATGACAGCGTAATACTTTGTGACGCATATTCTAATTTAGTGATTGCAGAACGCGCCCAAAACATTACGCACGTTGACCTATCCCGTGGGTGACGGTAAGGCGAAATATACATCACTTGAAGAGGCGGTCAAATTTGTCAAAACCGGTACGATTTTTATAAAGCTCCTTTTTATTATATAAATTGCCTATTTGTAAAGGTTTTTGTATACGTAAAGCTTGTGTGAACGCTAACTGAACAAAATGTTAGCTTCACTCGCAATCGCTTACAAAGACTATGACATGTCCCTTAAAGTTCGCTCCATACACTAGGCCAATTATTTTAGATCTCGCTGTTTGGTTTGTTCGTTGGCAATCCTTTGAATTTTGGTTTCAATTGACGTCGGAATGTATGTTATGCAAGACTGTGCTCTTTATTACCATCACAAGAAGGAATTCTTGTCCCTCTTTTTTCCAACCTGTTCGCCCCGAGCATGAGAGGTGTGGAGAAGTAGATGAACAGCTTCCTGAATGCGGCATAAACGAAGTGTTTGTGCGAAGAAGGGTGCGCCGATTTCTAAAATGAGGAGATGCCACTCAACCCAGTTTGCCTTGAGCGCTCAAAATTAGTGCTGATGAACCCGGTTAATGTGAGAAGGGTTAATAAGAGGAAGTGAAGTATACTTTCTTTGCATCTTTGACCGGTAGGGCAGCGATCTCTTTCCCACCCTTCCTTCCCCACCGTGGTCCCCCACTCCACGCGCTCCTTTAGCAGTCCTTATTTTTTTCTTTCATTAGTAATGTTTATCATAACTAATCGCGGGTTTTTGCTAATGCTATCAGTATCACCTCTTATTCATTTAATGGTACTATTAGCAACGCCTATTGTCCGCTGTCATCTTATGCCTACCCGCTTACTTAATGCTCACTTACTGTCGCCGCTAAGACCACTCAATGCAATCATTAGTAATATAATGTCAGCAGTGTGACTTAATGTTTGTAGTTCTGCAATTGGTAATTCTACTACCTTTTCCTAACGTTTTATACCAAATGTAACAGTGGCGATGGAGCGGATAGCGGTACTAGGAGATCTTTTGATGTACGTTAGGAAAATTCTCTCTCCCTCTCTGTCTCTGTCTCTGTCTGTCTGTCTCTCTCTCCTACAGCGAGGAAACGAGTGTTAGATGTGATTAAAACAACTCCGTAAGTCATATGATTTCTCATATATGAGGGCAAACGAACTTCTGTTTCCCCGCCTTTCCACTTATTTTGTACATGCAAAGAGCCAAAACACGTGCTACTAAACGAAATCAGTGAATCACGAAGAAAGGACATTGAGAACTACAACGACTGTACGATTGAGAAATGAGACAACTTAGTGGCGAACATGAATTGAACGCTGCTTGCTTTACAGGTGACACAATTTTCCCGAGCGCATGCGCCGCAACACCAAGTGATCTGCTTAAGGAGATGTGCAGGCAAGTTGATCAAGGCAGGATTGAACGTGTAAAGATCGTCAACACACTGATCGAAGGAGGAGCACCTTTTGAAGATCCGAAATATTATGGTACTGCATTTATTCGAATTGCACGAGAGTACTATTTCAATCAATGACATTGCCCACTTCTTTGATTTTTAAATCAAATTCAAGAATTTCATTGATTTTTCAAGCTGAAGTGGTTTTTTTAAGTAGAAAGTGCACAAAACACGAAGCGCAAATTTTGGAGAGGCTCACGGTATCCCAAAGGTTGAACTTTTAGGAAAAATGTGCTCATCCTCCGTCCACGTCTTCAACTATAACACAAATGTGTTTAATTGCTTATGTGTACTATCTAAACGGATCTCTTTTTTGACGCGAAGAAACCGCTGAAGTATTGTTGAGAGAAGGCTGACCATATAAATCGGCGCAAATTTACTTTTTTCTAGATAATTTTAAGGATAAGTTCGTTCGTCAACGAAGATCTTTGTATGCTTTTTTGAGGACTTAAGAATTTTTTCATTTTTTTGCACAAATTTCGAATATATTTCGCGAAAAAAGAATCAAATTTCACCGTTCTTTTCAACATTGGATAATTTAATAAACTAAGCTTCGGATTATCGAAATCTGCTAGAATAATTGGCTTATCCAACGGCAGTTTAATACATGATACTTTCTGCAGACTAGAAAGGGAATGGAAAATCACAGTGGAAAATCAAAGGGAGAGAGGGACGTTGGCTCGGTCGTTCGTTGCTTGTTTTTTTTTTCACAAAATAAACAAAATTCCACAGCTTGATCATCCACAGTTAGCTAATAAAGCCGACAAGCGCTCTCAAAACTTTTTTACGCTTTCTTTTTAAAATATCACATGGGAAACATGACACGATTTTCTTTTAAGATAAGGTCAGGTCGAATACACTGTTCATCACAAGCAGCACACGAAAGCTCATCCAAGCAGGTTTGCATTTTCCGCTTTGTACGGTTGGTTTGTTCATACCGCTTAGCACATCTCGCTTCTTCATAGTGCTTCTTTGAGAGCTTGCGATTTTTTAAGTATGCGGAAAACTTCTATATTAACTGAAGGTTTTTTTTTTTAGTTTTTGAGCAGCTTTTCGGACTGTGGTGGTGGGGGGTGGGGGGGGGGCACTGGTCCCGACCATTTGCAAATTGCAGTTTTTGCTGAAAATAATCCTCCTGGTTGCTTGTCGTTCAGATAACATCACTGTCCTACCCTTTAGGCAATGAACACTGGATATGGTGAAACGTTATTCCCTTCTCCTTAGTTCACTCCATCCCTCTACTACGTCTTCCATTATGCGCAATCAAGTCATATAGAGAGGATAATGCGAGAACGATCGGGACAAGAAGTTAGTAAGATCTATCGATTTTGTCTAATAACTTATTTATTCTACTTTTAGGTCATGCTGATTATACACCGATATTTTTGTCTGAAATTTCGAAGCTATTCTTAACGTTCAGACAACCGGTTGATGTTGCAATGGTAACAATTTCACCACCCGATAAGCACGGCAATTGCACCCTAGGTGTGGCGGCTGATTGCTCGATTGACGCCACTCGAGCTGCCAAAGTTATTATTGGTGAGCTCGTTTCTGCACGCTGAACAACACCAAATCGACTAACATGAAAGCGAATTACACAAAAGCGATTCGCCCAATCCGATTTCCGCTCACTACTCCACTTTTTTTTCATTCCATTCCACACACTATCTTTCATGAGTTTGCCCTTCCACCTTCCGGTCTTACGCATTCGTCGTTATCATGAAGTTGCAACGAATCGCGATGTGCATGCGCCCTTGTAGCTAAATGTAACACTACTTCGTCACATCATGCCCTCGAAGTACGAAGACAAAATCAAGCGTTTCCGGTTATATTTGCAGGAAGAACAAAAAATATCGGCAAGCCAAATATAACACCCAAAACTGTTTATGGCTGTTCAACTACTGAAACATAAAAAAGTGCAACTCATTTGCATTTTGGAAAATAAGGAAGGTATGGAGACTGATATAGAAGAAGTGAACCACTCTTTGAAAGTTACTATGTGAACAGTTGCTGGTATAAAATAATATGTGGAGGCAATAAAATGGAAGAGCTCTCTTGCAAACGGCTCTTCCGTTCTCCTTCACGGGTGAACATTAATTACCTTTATCCTGTTGCGATTGCTGTCCTCTTGCTGTCCAGCTTAGCGAAAGCACTGCCTTACAAAAAACTGTTCGACCACAGCAGCGCACAATCTCAAAGATGCTTTCAAGAGAAGACAGACTCGAATTTTTTGCGAGCTCAAAACGACGTAATTCGTCGAAAATTTTGGGATGGCCTATGTCTTTCTAAACAGCAACTGCAATGGGCATTCTAAACTTCACAGAAGGAGCGTTCATGCGCCAGTGGGTACTGCTCCTACAAAGATGTTTTTGAAAAATCGAAGATACTGACACAATCGCAGATACTGAGTCTTGGAATTCCGAAGTTCGTGAGCACTTACCATACCAAAGAGTTGTAAGACAGCCATCCGGCAAAGCAGACTTCGAGACCGAAGTTTTCGGATTTTTAGAAGCTTAGCAGCAAACTGACCGTAACTGCTCTTATCGGCAAACTAATGCCTCGATATCGAGTTCAGATTGAGCACTGCAGTTATTGGAAGGCATGATGAGAACAGAATGAATATTTTATCGATAAGTGAATTAGGCCATTTATTTTTTTCAGCGGAAATGACGATGTGATTTTGAGGAAACTCAAATGTTAAACAGCGCGCTTATGTGTCCTAACGGCATTTTTAAAGCAGTGTTTTCTTTGTGGCGGAAATATGAAGACGCTGTACGCACCAACGACAGAGTTCAAGTATCCGTCCCGAAAGGAAACTGGATGCCAATCCATCTCTTTTCATTGCCATGTTTTATCAACAATTCGCTGATGAGAATTGCGAGCTAGTGGAGCAACATAGAGGAGCAACTGTGACACATAAAACAGACGAAGACATAAATGCCAAAAAACGAATTTTGGGGATTGAGTCAGGCCGTTTCAGGTCCGAATGCGCACAAATCGTTCACCGACCCACTGAAGCGAACTGTCAGATCATGGTACTAGCATCTTTTGATTCCTTGCTATGTGTTTTCAACCGCTGCACACTGTGAAATTTGGTTGAAGAAGTTTGCATGTCCTCCGTGGAAGCTGTTCAAGGAGCATTTAGGGAAAATTCCAGGTGCAGGTCAAAAAATAGAGAGAGATGAGTGGAGTTGTAGCGTCTATTATTAGCACAATTTAAAATACTGCGAGACGACCACAGGAGAGGAAACACCTTCGATGCCACGAACGTTTGGCGATACGCAGATTCACATCTCCCAATTGGACGCAGTCGTCAAATCCAATCGACCTATCTTTGCACAAGAAGAGACGAACGCTGCTCCCGATGAGAACATCGCTAAAATTGGAAAACTTATCGCCGATAATTTGGTCGACGATGGAGCTACACTTCAAATCGGTCAGATTTCTGTTCACTTCACTTCACTTCAAGACAACTGATCGCTATTTTTCGCTTCATGTAAAAAGCACTGCAGATACAACCGTTTGTTTGGCTTCGAAACAAAAAAAGGTGAGGGGGTAATTGCTTCAAAAAAAAGGGTCACTGTTTCTTATATTTTTATTTCTCATGATCTTTCTTACCGAATCGCTACGTTTCATTCATGGCTAATAGAAGCTTGCACTCATTGTCATCTGTTATTCATCGCATTCTGATATGTGCTATCCTCCATGCTACCTCTATTGCAAACCAATTTTCACTTTCTCTTCAAATCTTCATTAACGTTAAGCTTATAACTACTTATTTCATCGCTCCATACACCTTAGTTCCAAAAAATTATCGAAGTTATTACGTTCGTTCCATCAATGGATATGTCAATTAATCTTTTTCAACCCGACAAAGAGAAATACGCTGAGATGTCATCGGTCAGAGAACAGTTAAAAATGAATACCGAATACATTGAGATATTAGGTTACCGAACGCCTTTGCATAATCATTCTTTGAGTTTAATCTACTCTAGCATTAATTATCTCCTGTTCAGGAATAGGAGCAATTCCGGATGCGGCTTGCGTGGAACTTATTCACCATAAGGATTTGGGTGTACACACAGAACTCGTTTCCGATGGAGTAGTTGATCTCATAGAACGAAATGTGCTCACCAATGCACGTAAAACGCTCGACCAGGGTAAACTGGTCACCTCATTTGCATTCGGAACACGCAAATTCTATGATTACATCGATAACAATCCGCTATTCGGTAAGTTACACACTTTTTGGTTCCCTCATTTTTACTTACCACAAATGATCAAATTAGCACGATATTTGTTTGTTCAAGAGTGCCGATATTCCACATAATCAATGGCGCGTCTAACTATGTTGACGGGAAGATTATTATATTTACGAGCTTAAGTGAATACGAATTAGTGCAGAACTTTTACTTCAGCATCGAGAGGCCACTGTCTGAACAGGCCGAGAAGCGCGGCAGGCCGACATGATAGGTGCTTTCTGCATTTCCGCTTAAATCGTTGTAACAAATGCTCAACAACTGAAGGAAGAAGCTTGGCTATGTGGAAGCACCAGTGCTGTACGCGCAAAGAAACACTTGCTGTCAACCCATGTTGTGAAATGGTGGTTGTCAGGGAGCATACTTGCGAAATGAAACCTGTAGCAGCCGTTGGCTGGCGTCCATTTTCCCGGAACATTTGCATCGTCTTCCGGAAACTTTTTTTCCGAACTGTATTTAATGCACGATCTTGTTTTTAGCGCTTTGCATCATGTCAGCTCACAGTCCGGTTTTTGGAATTCAAGCTGAGAGCAATTATTCCACGAACTTTTCCCGCCTAGTTATTTTTTATGTGCAATAACTCATCTAGTTTTTAAGAATCGTTCCCAAATTTTGTTTGCAGACACTCACACTGCCTTAGATCATGCTTGCCAAGCTTAGCCGCGGAAGCTGTTCTGTCTCGTGATGTCGTATACATGTCGTATACTTACATGTTTGTGTATTCGTGCAGTGCACTCAAATCGAAAGTTATTAAAAACAATATGGTACAAATCCGATGAATACACTCATAGTTTACATAAGCCAGGAAACCATCATTCCACTTCACCAAGTATAGTTTTCTTTTTTCAAAACTGCTGAGCACTAAATTTGGTGCACTTACTGTGAGATTTATCATTTGACGATGTTTCATTATATTGATTATTTCAGTTTTCCGTTCCGCTTCCTATACAAATAACCCGACCATTATCCAGCAGCACCACAAGATGACGTCGATCAACTCATGTATTGAGATGGACATCACTGGACAAATCGTCTCCGATTCTATAGGAACAAAATACTATTCAGGTTAATTCTTAACAACCTTTTAATTCCATTTTTTTCATGAAGTGAATCCATAACAGAATTAAGTTACCTGAGGTCTATAAGCGTAAAATTCTGAGTGTTGAAAAGAAAAATAGTTGAATTCTCGTAAATTTCAAGGAGAAGATCGAAAATCTCACTTGCATACGTTACGAAAAGTTGCTTTCAGATTGTATGCCGTAGAGCACGGAATGAAATCAATGAAATGCAAATGCAAGTAGAAATTGTTCTTGCAAAGAATAGATTAGGAAAGAAATTTTCCATAAAACAAGTTTCCTCCGTGCCGAAAATATTAAAAATTGCTCGTCATTTCAATCCAGTTTTCAAAATCGTTCTAGCCAAGCGCTCAGTCTTCATGTATTTGAAAATCGGATAAACATGCTCGGCCACTTTTTTTCGTTTTCACGGACTCTTTGACCATAGGTCTAAGCCCAAACTCTCTCCCTCATTTCCTATACTGTTTCTTGAAGAAATCAGTCGGTTCTTTACTCATTCTTTACATGGTTTTCGTCTATTCTTCGTTGATGATTGCAAACAGAAAAGCCCGGAATAGTTTTTTTTTCTCGTTCAGGATTTGGTGGGCAAGTCGATTTCGTCTATGGTGCTTCAGCAGCGCCGGAAGGAAAAGCTATTATTGCGCTTACGTCGTGTACTGGTAAAGGAGACTCAAAAATCGTTCCTTACTTGAAGCATGTAAGCTGTTTAGTTGTACCTGAAGACGGTCATGTCGCACAATTTCGTGCGCTATTTATATACAAACGTTTTGTGCTGTTACCGCAGAACTAAGAATTGCGCTTATCGGCATAGGAGCATGTTCACTATGACACTTTCGAAATCCGACCACCTGAAGGGTATCATAGTGAACATGCTTCCATTCCCATAATATATTCGAATTTTGCAGTCTTTTTTCAACGCATATGTTTGCCTACTGCAGGTAAAACTTCTACTCTGAGGACGATGTATGAAAGCGTCCTGTTTTCTTTATTTTTTTGACTTTTCACTTGCTGAATGACTTAACCTCCTGTGATTGACCATGATTTGTTTGAAGTGGTCATGAAAGAGAATCGCCTTTGAAATTAAACATAGCGTGTCTAGTCCTATAGCAGCGGTCTCTTTGTTCCACGTACCACATTTTCGTTGTTTATTGGTTTACTTGTTTAATTTTATTAGCTCTATAAATTTCCGCTGCGGGTTTCTTCCCCTTCAATTTCATTTTTCTGATCATTATTCCTAGCTGAAACAAACAACGATGGAAAACGAACAGTTACTAAATATTACTATTTCTGCGTGTCGTCTAAATCTGTCGCCGCAAAAAACTGCGAACAAGGGGATGCTTTACCACATAAACGCACTATCGTTGAAGGTTTTATGAAGAGTTTATGAGAGGACGAGGGGGCTAAAAGTGATTACAATTAGCCTGTTTTCACGAACGCCTTTTGTATGAAAGTCTTGAAAAGCTGGCTAAGGCTGATGAGGAGGAGGTTGTCAACCTTCTGGCATTTCACTCTATGATTGTTTGATGCTTTCGCGCATTCATATCAAGTTTTCAGAAAGTCATATGAAATGCAGACGTTTTCTTTGGCGGTTTTGCCTCTCTTCTCCACTGCTTTCACTTAATCACTTTATATTTTGTTGCAATCTCATAAACTTTTCATGAATTTTTACATGAAATCCAGGCACTTTTTTTAGTTGGTGTGGCTAATCAGCAATACTCTTTCATACATGTTCGTCTTTTTTTTTGTCCTTTATGAGTGACAGATTCATGGAGTGGGTTCTGTTAAAGGTTACGCAGGCGCACAATGGGTGTTGGTTTCGTTAAAAGTTATCGAGTGAGACTTTGTGTTCAAGAAGTTCATTGGTCTGCTTTCAGGGTGCGGGTGTCGTAACAACACGAGGTCATGCGCAATATATTGTTACCGAATATGGTATTGCCAATCTTTGGGGCAAAAGCGTAAGGCAACGAGCATACGAGCTCATCCAAATCGCTCATCCTAAGCACAGAGAAATGCTCGAGAAGGGTGCTTTCGAAATTATGAAGTGTATGCCCAGCAAAGACTAATAATTTATTACAGTCAGTTGTAAAAAAAAGAAAACGGCCAATGCACATTGTTATTGTTCTCTTGTTTCCCATAAAACATCTTAGAGAGTTATGAGCTCAGCTTTGCTTAACTACAATGACACACAAATGTGCCTTAAACATTCCTTACTGTGTGCCGCTCAAGTCAGCTTGTTTGTTTTCTTAGGTCGCCGCATGGATCATATCTCATTTGCAAATAAAACTCAACGTTATCTATCGTCTTAAGCAACTCTTAACCTCGTATTAGTTTAAACTTACCTTAATTGTGCATTTAATCGTCAATATACTGCCGTTTCCTTTTTGTTTACCAACGCGCCTTAAAAATATGAAAAATATGGACAATTGAAGTGGGCCATAAACCATCCGTTTTCATACAAATAAGACGAGCAAAGTAATAATCTCGACGATGAAATTTTTTTGGTTCTAACTGGCACTAAACACCGCAAATAACAGAAATGCCTCTAAACTTTTTGGTTCTTGCTCTGAAACAGTCGATCTGTTGGCATAGTAAAGAGCAATAAAAGTTTTATAAAAAAGGCTAGAGTGTTCGCAATATGCAGATTTCATTGTTGTTTAAAGAACGGTTAAAAGAATGACGTGGACACAATCAATGCGTATTCGAAACTAGTTAGATGGCAAACCAGTTGCTAAAAAAGAGTGTTGCCAACCATGTAAGTAGGTAATGGTTGGAGGTGATGGAGAGTTAATTTGCAAAATGATATTAAACTTTACCTCTTTCTGAGTATCAATGAGCAAATGGGATTTAGACGAGATGAGGTGTTTCGCCGAAACGCCTCATTTCCAACAACGGAAATAAAAGTAATGCACCGGATTCTGATTGACATTACTGGATTTTTCAAATTCTGGCAAAAAAACCTTACGAAAGAATCGGTTTTAAAGATTTTGGCGGTCCGAAGCACAGTTAGTTTTGATGGCTTTATATCTCTTTTGCCAGGCGAATATAAATGAAGTGGTAAAATTAATGCAAAATGAGTGAGCTAGTTGTAAGTCATCTATACCAGCCATTGTTGCACTTCATTTGGAAGTGTTTAAGAATCTTGCACTGTGCTTTCATTTGCAATGCATGTGGTACTCCTTTCCAACTCTCTCCCCAACTTACCCACTTTATGAAGGTTTTTGTAGGTCATCATTTGCAACCTAAAACCTTGTATATAACGGATTTTCGAACGACATTTTGCACGCCATTGCTTTCAAGCCACGATTTTGGTCGTCGTTCTTTTAGTGATAACAATTTAAGCCATGTGGATCATTAAGTGACCGGCAAGTGGTAAAGGCGACAAAAATTTGACGTTTTCAGCTAATATCTCTTTACGATTCTCCAAAAATTTCAATTATTTCCTGCGCTTATTGACCTGCTGTACCAGTCGCTCCTAAAAAACTGAAATTTGCGGTTGACTTCAGCTCTCCCAGTTGGGAGAAAAGTAAAAGGATAACCAATATCTCATTTGAATCCACTTGCGGCAACCATCCTCAGCTTTACCAGTCCGCATTCTGCCCCGTCCGATCGGCGCCGGGGCATTCAAAAATTAAGTTCGTTGGCGGCGCCACCTCCTCCTCCAGCGTCGCGGCTGCATTCTGCGCTGCTACCTCATGGACTCCGTGTAATCGGGAATTATGACTATCGAGCGTTTCGATCTTCATAACGAGGCCGGCGACGCGTCCGCCCTAACGAACATAGCGCCGATTATTTCTCCCTTTGCGATGACCCAACTCATCGTAAACAGAGTGATGTAACGGTTGAATATAAGTTCGACAGGGAAAGAAATAACCTCTCGCCACCGTTTGAATGTTATTCACACGAAACTTATGGTTTATATCGATTCTTATGAAGTTTATTGATGAACTAGTTGGAAAGCAGAAATGGCGGTTTTATGTGAAGCTTGAATTTAATAATCAATTTTTTTTCTTTATTTTAAAGGTTGAGGAGTTGCCGACCGAGTGATTTCCATTGAAAAATATCAAGAAATTCTCATCAGAGTTCGCATTTCAACGTTCGATTTCCTGAAACGTACATCACAGGTAAGCCAACTTCAATCGACGCCGCCAGGCCACCTGGATTTTGTAAACTTTACTGCCCCGCACACTACGTGAACCATGTACTGTCTTACAATTCGAATAGAGTCTGACTTTATGTTCAATAAACTAATTTCCGCGCAAACAGAGGAATCTATTGCAGTATCATATCCATTTCATAAACCTATTTTTTTGCGCTGCAATTCAACTCCCTATTTCATGACGGGGCCTCCTCAGAGATAGAGACCTCACTCTCAAATAGAGCACTCTCAAGCGGTCGCTAGAGAGAGCTCCTGTGGGGCCCAAATTTTTCTTAGAAAAACGGCAGCTTACTTTGTTAGTTGGGAAATTTCGAAACCGTTCGTGCAGTGTTAGCGTAAAGTAATTTTTAGTGAGACGAAATTGTCGGGAATTGTGCTCCATGGGAATCGTAACAGTTGACAAAGTAACCTACCGACATGGATATGTGCTTTTAGTGACTGATTGATCCTAGACTGATCCTACAATGTAGGATACATTGATCCTACATTGCTCCTGGCATTGATCCTACAAACCTTGGTTTCTTAAATGTTGCTCACTTTTTAGATGTTGCAAATCACCATTTCAACATTTCGACATCCCGAAGTATACTTTTCAGCTCATCACAACAAATCGTAATGTAACTATTTCCAGTGCTTTTTGAAGGAAAAATGAACAACTGACTACAAGAATTAAAGCCTAGATAAGCTCTTCGCAGCTTACCGAGTTAGCTGATTACCACAGTGGATTGCGCATCTCTGTCTGACAAGTGAGTGGAATGCAAAAATTTGCGCCTGCTGGTTTGCCAATTCGCTCATTCTTGGTAATGAAGCTGCAACCGTTGCTGCCGCTCTCCGCTGAATTTTGACGGGCTCCGGAAGTGACTAGAACCAGAACTAAGCATGTCCTATGTGGACTGTCATAAACAAGCAAGCAACTCGCTTCATCCTAACGAGCATCTCACCAAGCCCGCTCTCGCAGAGATCAGACAAAGGTAGAGTGTGCTAGGCACTAACGCCTCTCGAACTTGATTATGATACGACGTTGTCGGTTGCTGAGACGACGACAACTCGGGCGCTTATGAAGACGAGAAGTAGAAAAAAAAAGTCACGACAGCACCGAGAAACATAGTTTTTTATGGGTTGTGGTTCAGTTGAAAGGTTAATTTGGCGTTCGACTGCGCTCGATGAGAGTTGCAACTGCAAAAGGTCGTTTAGTAAAGATAGCTTAACCGCGCGAGATTAAATTGGTGAAAAGCTTAAATGTCAATCGATCTTATAGAGAATCTTATTGACTAGAAGAAGCGATAGTGAAAATACAGATAAAAAATGCACACATATAGAAATATGTATTTATGCAAACATACAACCATCCTTACGTACTATACACATACGTGCATAATGCACCCATAAATGCAACGTGTGATATAGATGACACTTAAAGACTTGATTCTTCTTTCTTTTTTTGAACTGTTCGCTTCCTATCACTATTTGCAAAATAATGGGTAATTCTTGCGATTGCCCGTTATATGGATTCTTGGATTCCTGCGAAGTAATTACCCCTTTGACAGATTCAGATGCGCAAAACTATGAACCATAAAACCGTCAAGTCAGGATAGTTTTCCGCAGAAAAAACATTTGTTTTTTTTTCTGAAGGAGAATGTTAAAATCGCGTCAATAGCACGAAACCGCATTAATTAAAAAAGGATTTCATTGGAGATGTTTGCATTGCTCACTTCGAAGCAATAATTTGCCACGTGCATTCAAATGTGAAATGTGATGCTAAGAAAGTGCTTCTTCCAATTCCAGTGCCATTAAGCGACAAAAAAAAGCATTCGCTTAGGCCGATCCGTTCCGCACGCAGCCGTCACCAAGCTCGCCCTGGCCAGTCAGATGGCCGGCTGCTCATCGTGAGTGTTTCGGACGCACGAATCGTTTCTTCCAAACATGCAATCAGTGTGCCCATTCAACGGCGCTCTTTTAGCATTTTTCCTTCATACTGGTGAAAATTTTTTCACCAATTGTCGTCATCGGTGGAAAAGAGAATTCGTTTTTGAATGAATAATCTTTAAATTTGCGCAAAGTTAGGCTCTTTTCTGCATTTCGAATTGGCGCTTCTCGTTTGCTTGACATTTTCAATATTTTCTCTTTAGTAAGTATGAACAACGATACGGAACGAAAATTGTTGTGCTGATTTGTGCAGATTGAGCAATTTCTTCAGGTCAAATTTACTGAAGATTTTCACTTCATCTCTACCGAGAAATGTTGATAGTATTTAAATAAGTCAACATGGACATTTCTCATGAGTTTGTTTAAGCTTCCGTAAAACTGTTCTTCAACGATTATTTCTTAAATGGAGCCCAAAGACATGCTTCGCTTCAGGGGATGCTGCAATCGAACCGAGCTGTTTTTATGATAGCACGATCTTCTCTGTGTCTGTGGATGTTTCATGAAATAAATGAATCCATTGTTCAAGGAACAGTCAAAAAGTTACAAGAAAAGAGCAAAGCAATTGTTTTTCGTTTTTTTGAATCATAATATCTGTCCGCATTTCGATATTCACTGATGACCATTCCGTCTTTCCGACCCCTTTGCTAGCAAGACTTTGTCCATTGGCAACTGAAGCAAATGCAAACTGAGTAATTAGTTTCACTTCTCTCATTATTTATGTTTATTTCGACCACTTTTTTTCGAAACAATAGCAGCATTCTTCTCATTAACTCTAGGCATTTATTTGATCACATCTACTTTTGATAAACGCTTGGCTATGCGAGTACAACAGTATTTTAATGCCATTCATAAATTTTTATTTTATCTACGTTGCATGGGAGATAATGTGAAAGGGTAAGTAGGTCAAAGCAAGACGGTTCACCCCAAGTTGGTCAAACCAAAAAAGTTAACCCCAAGTCCGACCTGCCTCTTCACCTAAATTTAAAGCTATAGAGTTCTTAATTTTAGATTCTGCAGATTGTCTGTACAAAATGTGGTGTATGAGCTTATGCATGAGAAATGGGAGATTATTGGAAAATCAGAGCAGAACTTTAGGAAATTGAGCATCAAAAACGAGAGCATCTTTGATCTCTTCAACAAATCAGTAGACCACCAATTCGAAATGCACTTCACGAGTTGAACACTGAACGCCGATTAGAAGGAGGAACCTTTGCGTATTAATGTTTTAATGGTTTCGTTTCATCACGTTTATGGAGAAAATTAGATCACTTCGAAGAGGGTTGCGAGAGGTTGATGTCGTACTAGCCCATGCGTACTTTCCAGTCTGTCGCTATTGAGCCAACTATCATTCTGGAGGGAACAGTCAAAAAGTTACAAGAAAAGAGCAAAGCAATTGTTTTTCGTTTTTTTGAATCATAATATCTGTCCGCATTTCGATATTCACTGATGACCATTCCGTCTTTCCGACCCCTTTGCTAGCAAGACTTTGTCCATTGGCAACTGAAGCAAATGCAAACTGAGTAATTAGTTTCACTTCTCTCATTATTTATGTTTATTTCGACCACTTTTTTTCGAAACAATAGCAGCATTCTTCTCATTAACTCTAGGCATTTATTTGATCACATCTACTTTTGATAAACGCTTGGCTATGCGAGTACAACAGTATTTTAATGCCATTCATAAATTTTTATTTTATCTACGTTGCATGGGAGATAATGTGAAAGGGTAAGTAGGTCAAAGCAAGACGGTTCACCCCAAGTTGGTCAAACCAAAAAAGTTAACCCCAAGTCCGACCTGCCTCTTCACCTAAATTTAAAGCTATAGAGTTCTTAATTTTAGATTCTGCAGATTGTCTGTACAAAATGTGGTGTATGAGCTTATGCATGAGAAATGGGAGATTATTGGAAAATCAGAGCAGAACTTTAGGAAATTGAGCATCAAAAACGAGAGCATCTTTGATCTCTTCAACAAATCAGTAGACCACCAATTCGAAATGCACTTCACGAGTTGAACACTGAACGCCGATTAGAAGGAGGAACCTTTGCGTATTAATGTTTTAATGGTTTCGTTTCATCACGTTTATGGAGAAAATTAGATCACTTCGAAGAGGGTTGCGAGAGGTTGATGTCGTACTAGCCCATGCGTACTTTCCAGTCTGTCGCTATTGAGCCAACTATCATTCTGGATAACACTGTACCATATGTCGCACTCAATCATTATTCAGGTCACCACCGAAGAGCGACTTAATGTGGAGGGCTCGATGAGATGCAGCTGAGGAACACATTTCGGTAATAACATATGCCCACGCCTATGCCCTTATGTTAGTGACGGGGATAGAGATACGCTTTTTCTGAGAACCCTTCCATTGGGAAGTGGAAGCTGCTGCAGAAGCCTCAAGCGAAAAAAGTGTGGCCGGCTCATTTCAGCTAGCAAACAAAATTTCCAATGCTGCCACTGAGTAAGGTTCGTTAAGAATTTCGATCGAATTTTGCAATCGTTAGTAACCTTAGTGGAGCTTCATTAACAATTGAGCTACAGTGAGTAAACTTTAGAAGAAGCGAGACTGGGGAGTGACAGTAACACTCGCTGATAGCTGCTTTTTCACTTATTTAGTCTCATCAAATCAGTGAAATCTTCAGCGTTAATCTGCAAGTTTCGATGATATTCTTCCTAGACCTTTGACACCCTTTTTCGCATCCATTGGGAAACAACAAGTTAGAAAGCGTGCAAGTGGGCTGTCACAATATGCATTTTTGCAGTACCGCTTCGAACAACGTCATAAATGTCTGAAACAAAATGAAGAATGAGTATATGCACAAAAACACTTCTACTCAATCCGCGATCGAACAACTGATTTTGACGCGCACTAGTGAAATGGGTGTGATGGGCTATTTTTTCGTTAGATCAGAACGGTGGGCGCCAAGTTGCATAGGATTGTTGCGCTTGTTCTTCCGAAATTAACGGCTTTTCATCCAGAAATTTATTTTCTAAACTGCCTTCAATCCATGACGTAGTTTCAGCAACCTGCATCGTATGAACCGATATTTTGGCCACAAGAATTGAACTTGTCGGCAATTGTACCGCTGACTCTCCTTTCCTGTATTACGCTGTGCGCTGTAATTCATGGATGTCCACGAGTTATTCTCAGTTTTAGTTTGATATCGCTCGCAGTACCATATATCATGCTTGCCAACTTTTATCGCAGAAGCCTTTCTGCGCTCCGAGCTGAAACTAATGGACAAACAGAAAGACAGACAGGCTCATATATCTATAGACATACAAAAACATATGTGTAAATATCCATATAAACATACATTTACAAATACATGCACACATATTTAAATGTACACGTACATATAGGCATATGTATATACTTATATACATAAGTATACTATTTTTCGAATACTTCTCATAAAAAATGAAACAGATACGTAGAATGAAAATTTATTACAGTCATCAGGAAAGGCATACTAGTAATGTTGGTAAAAATCATAAGGGGGTATGGATTTTGCTAATCGCATTCTTTGTGCCTCGACCACTGCCTCGAACCTACGGTCTCAGTATGAAACAAACGCATTGTTTGGGGAACAAGAGGGTTCATGACTCCCACGGGATACCGAAAGGAAACAAAACAGAGTGCCTTATCACTAAGCCATATTAATTCCGCATAAGGCTTAAGTTCCGGTCTCTACGATTTTCAAACTCTATTCTGGTGAATGTTTGTAACTCGCAGTGACCTCTTTGCCAGATTGTGCCTTTGCAGGACTGCATTTATATTAATATTTTTAAGAGCGGATTGTAGATTATTGTAGATGACGCCTATTATAGCAACATATAAATTACAGGAAAAATATTGCGAGACACTGAAATTGAAAATTGAATACGAAGCAGGATAAGCAGTGTTTAATGCAAACTGGAAAGGCCACCAAAAGTAAAGGGACTCTGAGGCCTCAGCGTATACTCCAATTCGTCTCGTACGCATGCAGAGAGTTTTTTGCTTTATATTCGCTGTTCTTTTTCATGCGCTTTGACAAATTTGCATCAGCAAATCACATTATAGCAATTCCATGCTTCGGTACATATGCGTTTTAGCTTTAGGCTGTGCCTCTTTGACAGTTTTTATCATAGGAACCGCTGAAGCTTGAATTACAAAATTTGGCACTCATAATACAGCTTCACTTCATATGTCACTTTTTGAGTTGATCCAGCAAATTATACGAAGTTGTAGGCATCTAAGCTTACCAAAAGTTTCGCCCACTTCACAGTGAAGCACGCTGATTTGTTTGAGCAACCGCGTTGCAGAAAAATAACTCCTTTGTATATATAT
>JPKZ01000901.1:179494-211232 GCA_000803305.1 Toxocara canis
AGAAGAGGAAGGGGGGGGGGGAATGAGATGAAGAAAGGACTGTCCAGATATGATTCCAAAGCTTTTACAAAACAAAAAAAAAGGATTGCCTGGTGAGCTGAAGAAAAAAGGAGGTTCTTAAGGCATTTATTTTTTCTGAAAAACAGCTGAAGAAATTGGAATGAATACCAGGGAGCTGAGACAACACAAGCTTTTCGCAGTCGTGGTTGAAAACGTCTAATCTGCTCTATAAATGCGTCACAACTCACAATAAAGCAGATCTTCCCCAGGCGACCAGCTGACATCCTGTTGCGTTTAGGTGATGCTCACTTTCCAGATTTTCAGAATTCACTTTCCGGAAATTGATTATTTCACATTAAAAAAATCCACATGCCAGATTGCCTTTTATGCTTTCCGTATAACCCAACATTGTGCACCTACTCACACGACCAAATTTCGATTACAGTAACGAAACTATGAAACAGTTCGTTCGCACATTCATCTTGAATTCCCGAATTTTCCTCCCTCCACTTTAGTGCGCTAAGAAATTTATGAATCGCGTGCAAACTTTGGTGTCCTTCGTAAGTCATGCATGGAATGTGTCTGCCGAAGTCATTATCGTCGATTTTGTGCTTCGCCAGCTGAAACTATCCGACAGAGGGCAGAGACACACATAGACACAGTTGCGCTCAGCACACGTACACACACACACGTATATAAATTCATTAAGCAAGGCTACGACACCGTCATAAATGCGTTTTTGCTACATGTCAAAGCGAGCATACAACGAAAGGGTTGCTTCATACATTAGCTGTCCATGGTCTGAACTCACTTAAATCCAAAAACCATCGAAAAGCGGTTGCTGACATCCGGCCAATGGACGTTGAAGATTCGACCTAGTATCCACAAGCGAATTTTCGTGAGCCGCATGCGTGTATGAACAATTTGTCTCCTCGTTTAAATGTCCGATCATTCAAGCAAATATTTTCTAACAGTGTTCATCCTCTATGTTTTCGGCTTGCGCATTTCGATTTCAATACAGAAAAAAGATAATAATAAAATGGTAAAGCTTATGATGCTAGCAACAAATGTAGCGAAATTACGTGCTGCCATGAGTAATAAATAAACATCACAATTATACAAAGAGCATAGGAAGACTACTAGACGACGTACAACTGAGGCGTGAACCAAAGTAATGGTTGAATTTAAAGTTTCAGCTGCAAGTGAACATCGAGAAAAGTTGGACGGCACGTCTTCACACAAATCACATCACGTCTACGCAGGGCAACTTTTCAAGTCGTCTAGAACGTTTCGAGCATGTATTTTGAGCGTTTTTGGTATTTTATTAACGTTAATGCAGAGAAATTCGTTATGTCCATATTATCATTTGGTTTTATTTTATAAGATATATTTACAGATTGCACGCTGGCCATCTCATCCGTTTAATCATCCGTTTTTACGTACCACACTCCAATAATAAGACAACTTTGTGTATATTCAATGTTTTTAACAAATTTTGCAGCGCTCATTCATGTTTTACATGGGCGGCCGGCTTCTTAACGATTCATTTTTATGCGCCTTTGCAATTTCGCATTTCCAAGGCGCGATGTGAGAACTGAATGTGCGTGTGCATGTGCGGTCTATTTGTTTCTCTGTCCGGTAATTTCAGTTGAAGAATTATGGATATTAGTGTAATAAATTCCGTAGATGAAGTTGAAGTCACCTCGCATACTCAGTATTAAACCGATTTATCCACTTCAGAGGAAATTATGCCCAAACGGGTTGAGAAATTTCCATGAAACCGATCGGATTGCAGAAAAACGAAACTGTAATGGAAGAGATCGTTCTGAACAATCTTAGATCGTGTGAATCTCGAGATGTTGTCGCTTACGAGTTCATAAAACCGGATAGTTTGATGGGTGAATCGGCAGAAAAAATATGGCTCTAGCCCCAAGAGTTCATTCCCAATTGTTTTACGGCTTAGTTGGCGATAAATGCGGCAAGGCCAGTTGCAGAACGCACACAAATTTTCACCACCTCTTAGTGCCTTAAACTCCTTTGAGGAATTCGTTGTCGGCAGATGAGGTCAACCTAGGGATAAATTTACTTTTAAAAATTTCGTGAGCTCGGCTTCCATGGCTGCCCAGTGAAAACAACCAAGCAGATAGACGGGTACGCGCTAGTTATTAGTCCTCCCGCAAACATTTCCATATACTTTACTTGCCCTTTTTCCTGCGCCAAGCAGCCACGTATATGAACGAGCATATGAAAGTCATTGAGGATGGTCTTTGCGAATCGTTTATGTTTTACGTTTAGTTCCCGGAAACATTCAGTTTTACTCGTGCGTTTCTCTTTGCTACGTCTTATTATACCTCATGCAGAGAACGTCACTAAGAATCCATCTTGGTGATATGGAGCTTACTTGCTTCATAATACCTATTAGCATTCGGCCTAATTTCTACTTGAGAAATTCTTTTTCTTAAATTAACAGCATCATATTTAGTTTTGCTTCCTCTTATGAGCAACTGCTCAAAAATTTTGGACTTAAACACAATTTATTTCATCAAAAATTTAGTCCTTCAATGCGCTCCGCTTCTTTTCTTTCTGTCGCGTTCACTGACGACGCTCGATGTCATTAGAGGCACCAGAGGACGCTCAAGACATTGGTTTAGTGTATGCGGTTTTTATACGGCACCAAAGACACCAAAGATCCCTTGAAACATGTGATTGGTTTCTATAGTGTGTATGCGGTTTTTTTGGTTATTGGAGGGTGCTCTAAGCGAGGTGTTGTTACCGGTGACTTTAAGTATGCGGAGCAGTAACGAAGATTTCAGAAATCGTGCCTTTCAAACACGGACCTAACGCTTTGTGTTAGAGCCGTTTTGACAATGCGGAGAACACGCGGATTACCCGTTAACCTTTCTTTTGCCCATTTTTCCTCCCGTGCCCAAAACTGTTCTCATGACGATATCAGCATTTTTCTAGCTGTCTAGTTATGAGAAAAAAAACTTTAGTCCTGAAAAGTGCGGCTTTTTTACAAACCTTGATATGGACTAAAATTCTCAGTTTTCTATAAACGAGTGGAGATGCACCTCAGAATGCCTGCACGAAAATGCACAGCTCACTCAGCTATGAAAGCAGCAGGTTTGTTCGTGAATGATGCAAATTCCAATTTTATCTGGCGCGATCGCTCGTATAAATCTTCTACTAAAGAGTCGTTGTTCTGCGAGCGATCAGTCGAATGTGTAGAGTGACTAATCATAAATCGTGTGCAAATTGTATACCATTTTCAACAAAGCGCATCTATTTCGGGGTGGATGGATTGGTGCTGAGCCTGTGATGTGGATCATACCTATTTATTTGACCTCAGCTTCAAAAGTTCACCTACTGAAACGACACACCTGACTGATACACGCTCTCAAGCGCTACAATGACGTGGTGTCGGCATAGTGCGCTTTGCAAAAGCAACTCTGTCAGAGCGCACATGAGCAAAAAACATCGACTCACGATCGGATTCCTGGTCTTCTCATCAACCACTCTAGCTGTGGAGTAGTTCATATATAAAGTCACTTATAGAAACACTTCAAACATTTCTAAAACGAAAGCTGTAGATACTCAATGAAGCATTCTGTACTAGTCGGGCAGGCTTCTTGCGAGGGCATTTTAATGAATATAACGCGGACAGCTAATGGTCCTTCTTATCTGCTTCATGTGGATTAATCATCCACTCATGGTTGGTAGTATGTGATAGATCACAAGAATTTTTGCCTACTCTTCTCGAATTTTCCAGAAAGATGACCTTAGTTTCTTGCTAACTCTATGGTACGATCTTCGCAAACTTTTTAATATAAGGAAGATATCTCAGTGAGGATGAATTACAAAGTTCTTGGCCATGAGAAGGATCCGTTGGCAATCAACTTTGGGCTAGTGATTGCTCGAAATTCTTCGCATGCGATACTTCCTCTCTTTTATTTACATGATCTTGCGCGACCTAATGCAAAAAAAAATGTGAACATCTGAGCGCACACAGTCCCATCTCAGTTTCGATACGGTAATTTACAGTTTCACGACAACAACGCCAAATATCTGGCAATTTGCCAACGTGTTCACATCAGATGGCTCACGATCGCATTCGTTACGATCCAATGCGCGATGGTCGCATATTTCGTCATTTCGAAAGCTCTTACAAGCGAAGATTCAATCGTTACCATCGGTCGGTAACCGTCTAGTATTCTTACCCTCATCCTTAGCGCTCGGGCCTCCAGTGCGATGTCTCGATGTTACCTGAGGCAATCGCACGCCGAGCAATAGCCGTCGCTTTGGCTGTTGTAGCTAGTTGTTAATACCACCCGCTAGCTGGGCTGTCAGTGGTATGGTGGGAAGCAGCCGGGAATCGAACTCAGGTCTCCTCGCATGCGAAGCGGGGGCTCTACCACTGAATTACTGCCGGCCCAACCGTCTAATATTGCTGTTATATTATCGCATTGTTTCATCACGACTGCACTATCTCATCATGTAACTGATTTTGCGTTCGGCTACTTTTTTCGCAAAAATCTGACGCTCATATAGCCGGAACGAACTCAATTTTTATTGAGGAGATCTCTTTCTCCACGATAAATCGCGTTACCCATCGCCATGCACAAATTGCAGCATTTTTTCGAATCTGGAGCACACGATCAAAGATCATCACGTGTGCGCCAATCGAGATTGTGCGCTCACCAAAAATGTTTAATTGGCGAATGATCGCGGATGACTTTTTCCAAATTTTCGACGCTATGTGATTTTTATTCGGTTACGTTTCAAATGTGCTGCAGAATGCATGCCAACATGTTGCAATTGTTTATTGCTTGCGCAATAGCGAGCGTCTTCATGTGCAATAAATTATAGCATTGGATAGAGTGCAGTTGTGTCAGTGTGCTTAATAGAATTAATTTTCTCACAACACTCACAGCGATACGTTTGGTGTCGTCGATGAATTCAGTTGGAAATTAAACCTTTTTCGCTAAAAAAAAAAAAGAGAAAGAAATTATGCTAAACGAACATCTTCCATATGACTAAACGTTTAGTTTGACTAACAGTTCCATTACTGTAAAACTTTTTTTAAAAATAATAATCACTTTCAGCTTATTAATTGCAAGTGATTTTTCTGCTCGTAGCGGCCATTAAGCTGGTGGTGATTACTGAAATCATAGTTATTATTAAACTGGTAGTGATTGACCGCCGAACCGAAAGTTTCCCCACAAATGATGCAAATATCCAAGGATAGTGCCCCCGAAACATCTCGCATTCAAGACCTCTATCCTTCGAGTGCTTCTCTCACTCTTGTCAGAAAAAGGTTCATGGCTGAGAGGAGCAGAAATCTTTGAACGTCGCTACGTACATCACAACAGCACAGTTATTTCAGCGAGTGTCATACTTCTTGGAGTCGCACTTCTCACATGCGCACTCTTGATTATCGGTATTCTGAAGAAGGCGTACACATTCGTTATTCCATATTTCACGTTATGCATTTTGGTTATATTTATGGTCTCAATGAAGTTTCTCGTCGATATTCTCGACTTGATCAACGAAAGGAAGCAATCACTTCGTCAGCACGTTTTCGAGCTGGTTGCTGAGGTTTGATACACTTGAAATTGTGATACTAGCCTTTTGTTAGGCTTGAACAATGCAAGATACCGAAACTATATAAAAGTATCATTGAAGATGCGGAAAGTTTAGAAAAATTTTGAAGGTTAGCCTTGTCGACAGGTGATCGCAAAAGTTAGCTGAACGATTCTACTGTGTGGAAACGAAAGTAAAGAGCGTATCGACCATGCGATCGAATGGACGGTCGACTCGCTAGTAGGGGAAAGAAATTTCTAGCGCTTACGAGAGCTTCAAACAGATCGCAGAAGGAATGTTTGGCAATATTAAAAGCTCATTTGAGCAAGCCGATATTTCAGGCCTTCTTGATAACGTTTGAAATTTACTCAATGACTGTCTTATGGCGTGTTCTAAATTATATAATGGACTACCAAATGGAGGAGGATCTCTTCTACAGTTCTCAGTTAGTTTAGTTGTAATCTAAACGAAGCATTTATTCTCTCATCAAGCCATTATTAGGTCATAAGCAATCGTTAAATGACGCGGTTTACTTATGAGCTCGCTCTAGGCTTGCACCTTTTCTAATGTCATATTCGTTGGAGTTACACATGTCTCCTAAACTTACAATCCGTTAAAAAATCGATCTCTTGTTTGATTTCTCCTGAGTAATTTTTTTTTCGAAAAATATGCTGCTTTTGTTTTCCTATTCGTTGTATTCTCTTTTTTAAAAGTATTCCTCTTTTTGTTTCCATAATGAATATCTTAGAACAGTGGCATCCAAGCAATTCTATCTCCCCAGAAAACATGTTTGATATGCAACTGTAAAGGGAACACAAAATGATTTGTGAAATTCTGGGCATCATCTTCGCGCAGATTTTAGAGAAATCGCAGTCGCACACATTCGATTCCTATCAAGGTCGTCACAACGAAAATCCTGAACTGCCTTTTTTTCTGTATAAGCAAAATCATTTTCGGAAAACAAGATTCATCTTAATCATCTTTCTCATACAACTCATAGCTTGCAGCGTTGCTATTGCAAAGAAAGTTTAACTAAGTTTAAAAAAATACGTTAAACTTGTTTCGAGCTCTCCTCAATAGCATGAAGCTTTTATTCAGCAGCCAGTTCTCTCGAACGTTGAATGGCGGCGTTCTGTTTTGATTGAATAAATTTTTCAATTTTCACTTTTATGTGGGAAAAAAAGTTTTGCATTAATTCTGCGCTTTTCAGCAGCCATTCACTCTGCCTTCAGTGGCATTGCAGAAGCCCGAAAACTCATGAAAAATTTAAAGACGGTTTGCTGTTCGAGGCCAACGAAGTCGCGTTGTCACGTCATAACGACTGTTTAAAGCTTATTGTGATTCGCATCAAAAGCGTTATAACTGTTCTTTGCATTCTAAACAGTTAAATGCACCGAAAATCTCGTTGACTAGATGAATGACTTCGAGATTTTTCCATACTTTTGCGCTCCAAACATCACCATTCATTTGAAAATATACCATACATCTGACGGATATGAATATCTATTGTCACAGTCGTATATAAAAGAATCGCGGACATTTTAAAACAACTGTAACAAATCTAGTACAGCAAATCGAAGGTTAGCAAACAATTTTATTCACAAAATAGAAATTTCGAAGTAAGCTTTCTGCTACACTACCTCTTATGGTTTAGCGCCCTCCCGTCTGTGTCAAAACCTTCATTTTTTCTTCATTTTCACTTCCAAACATTTCTAATTGGTTTTTCATTTACGTGCCGATGCAAAACATCGAAATATCTCTTCCAATGAACAAAAATTTTTGCTCTTTATATAATGTGTTCAACAACTTCATGTAGTCGTTGTAAAAGTTTAGGGGTGGTCCTGAAATGGTACGGCATGCAGCGGTTATCGAAAGCGGTGGTGATGCGAACGATAGCGTGGTAGACGACCCAGAACATAGCCTACGGCACGCATATGTTCTTTGGCAAACTCAGGAACGCGTTGTGCAACCGAGAACTGCTGTAACGATTCTCGACGAAGATGACGAGACAGATTTTGCCGCAGTATAAAAAGCTGTCATATGGAGCAGTATGCAACAGATTAGCGAATGACTTCTATCAAGCACCACTTTATGTCTGTAGTGCTAGGCTGCCTATCCATTGCTCATTTCTCGAAAGTTTGGCTAATCATATAAATTCCGCTCATTTCTTCAAACGTTGTTAATGTGAACGTAAGTTAATTAACGTTTTGGAGCAGGAATCGTGCAGGGAACAATGAGGTGTCATCCGAACGCAATTTAGGCATCTTTAAAGCTGCGCAAACGTTTATTCGTAATGTGTAATAGATGTGTATTTCATCTGTGCGATTTGTACACAATAAAAGGATCCTTTTCTCAAAGTTTTCTTAGAGTATTTTCTTCATATCTGCAAGTACATGGAGGAAATAAAGACTGGCGCACCTGCACACCGTTACATCCTCTTGCTTCTTGTGCATGAACGACTTTTTCTTATGCTTCTTTGGGATTACGGGGGGAATCGCATGAAGCAAAAAATAGCGAAAATTTTATTAAGCTTATGAAAAAATGGGTTCAGCAATATGAAGTTAAAGTATTGCCTAGCTTGACTTGGGAAAATTATGAATAAAAAGCGAATTTCTCATTCGTACCCCTTATAAAGCAGTCACCGATTGCGTTTTCAGTGGCGTAGATGATGCAGTTCAATTTTACATTTGGAAAGCTCGTTCATTCGAAACGAAAAAAAAGGGGCGATGGAAGGAATGGGGATGGAGAAAGCAAAACGGAGCGCTCTGATCCTCGCCTCCCTTCCTCTCTCCTCGCTCCATCATAGCTGACAGTGTTTTTTGCTTCAGTATGTCTAAATTTTGGAAAGAAAATTCAGAGTGACTTCCTTAGTTCGATCAGTCATATAAGCGAAGATTAGGTTAATCCCCGCCTCATGAAATTTTCAAGATACGATCTGCCTGAAACGCATTTCATTGAGCGTTTCTTTTTCACGTGCTGACGCTTTCGCTTTCCATTCGCTCACTCAATACGGATCATGAGTTGTTTTGGTTAGGTCTCCCTTTCTGAGAATCAGGTTCTTTTTTGGAAAGGGAAGCTTCGAGTAGAAGCAAAGCATGTTGCTGTGAACATCTCAAGAAAAACCTATATTGTGTTCACTTAAAGATTCATAATGCTGCAAGCACTTCTTCAGCTGCAGTGATTATTTCTTTCAAAAGTAGCGGATAAGGATAAGTGAATTCATTTTTATATGATTAACCGCCTCTACTTATCTCAGTGCTTTCACATACTTCTTGAGCGCATGATTCTATCAACTCCAAACAACAAAATCTCATTGAGAAGGCAAAAAATTGCAGGCCGGTGATAAATTCAAAATTTATCCTTCTTGTAGTTGTGTTGTGCACATAACTGTTAAGCAAGAGATTCCGCCAAAAGCGCAGGCATTTTTAGCTTCCAATTACAGGTACTGTAGTCGAAATAGATAAAAGAAATATAGTGTATCGTTAGGCTGTTCTTTCTTCGCAGCACTATGCGATCGTAGCTATCTTATATTCCTTTTTTTTGATGCAGCTGGTTGGACAAATGCGAATTCTGAACGTGAACGAGAAATGATTCAAAAATTTGTGGGGATAATGAGCGATAATTTCATGGACGTATCTGAGGACTGAACATCTCCTTCTACTGCTGTATATCGAGGGCTAAGCAATGGCCCGAGAACTCTCTCCATTTTAGCTCTTTTTTTAGGCCAGGCAGTTCGAACTGTTCTAGTGTGAAAAATTCAGTTTTTTAATACCAAACGCAAACGCCGTGGGCACAGTTTTGTTTTTACCCCACTACTTACAAATTTCGTTCTATTCAATGCTTATTTTGAATTACATTTACTATTTTTTAAACATTACACAAACGTTAAATGCATAATATCCTATTCCACACGTTTATCTCTCAGTTAACATAACGACTACAGCAGATCGAAAAGCCGGTAGGGCAAAGAAACAAATCTACCGAAGAAAACGAAAAACATGGAGCATTTTTTGTTGCGATGTCCCTCCGATTTATGAATTTTATACAGAAACACGTTAAAAATTATGTGACTCTAGGGATATTGCGTTATGCTAACTCCCTATCGATTTACTTCGTGGTCATTTTTGCTCCTTCCTATACGAGCACACTGATTCACGTAACGCAGTGATCGCTCACAAGAGCCATCGTTCGTTGTTCCGGCCAGCCATGCAATGGGAGGAACCGGACCGCCAAAACCTCATTAGCGTTGATGCTTGTCTGACAACAAATCGATCTACAACGTATCGTCACCTCGAATTGTTTGCCGATGAGTGCTTTCACTGACAAACCATTCGACAAACAAACAAAGACGATGTACGAGGTTGCTTGATGCGAACGCAAATGTCTGTAAATGTTAGCATATCCATCGTTGTCCTCTATGCATGTACTCTTGCATTTCTCAATGATTTTTTTTTTTCATTTCGATTTCAATACAGAAAAAAGATAATAATAAAATGGTAAAGCTTATGATGCTAGCAACAAATGTAGCGAAATTACGTGCTGCCATGAGTAATAAATAAACATCACAATTATACAAAGAGCATAGGAAGACTACTAGACGACGTACAACTGAGGCGTGAACCAAAGTAATGGTTGAATTTAAAGTTTCAGCTGCAAGTGAACATCGAGAAAAGTTGGACGGCACGTCTTCACACAAATCACATCACGTCTACGCAGGGCAACTTTTCAAGTCGTCTAGAACGTTTCGAGCATGTATTTTGAGCGTTTTTGGTATTTTATTAACGTTAATGCAGAGAAATTCGTTATGTCCATATTATCATTTGGTTTTATTTTATAAGATATATTTACAGATTGCACGCTGGCCATCTCATCCGTTTAATCATCCGTTTTTACGTACCACACTCCAATAATAAGACAACTTTGTGTATATTCAATGTTTTTAACAAATTTTGCAGCGCTCATTCATGTTTTACATGGGCGGCCGGCTTCTTAACGATTCATTTTTATGCGCCTTTGCAATTTCGCATTTCCAAGGCGCGATGTGAGAACTGAATGTGCGTGTGCATGTGCGGTCTATTTGTTTCTCTGTCCGGTAATTTCAGTTGAAGAATTATGGATATTAGTGTAATAAATTCCGTAGATGAAGTTGAAGTCACCTCGCATACTCAGTATTAAACCGATTTATCCACTTCAGAGGAAATTATGCCCAAACGGGTTGAGAAATTTCCATGAAACCGATCGGATTGCAGAAAAACGAAACTGTAATGGAAGAGATCGTTCTGAACAATCTTAGATCGTGTGAATCTCGAGATGTTGTCGCTTACGAGTTCATAAAACCGGATAGTTTGATGGGTGAATCGGCAGAAAAAATATGGCTCTAGCCCCAAGAGTTCATTCCCAATTGTTTTACGGCTTAGTTGGCGATAAATGCGGCAAGGCCAGTTGCAGAACGCACACAAATTTTCACCACCTCTTAGTGCCTTAAACTCCTTTGAGGAATTCGTTGTCGGCAGATGAGGTCAACCTAGGGATAAATTTACTTTTAAAAATTTCGTGAGCTCGGCTTCCATGGCTGCCCAGTGAAAACAACCAAGCAGATAGACGGGTACGCGCTAGTTATTAGTCCTCCCGCAAACATTTCCATATACTTTACTTGCCCTTTTTCCTGCGCCAAGCAGCCACGTATATGAACGAGCATATGAAAGTCATTGAGGATGGTCTTTGCGAATCGTTTATGTTTTACGTTTAGTTCCCGGAAACATTCAGTTTTACTCGTGCGTTTCTCTTTGCTACGTCTTATTATACCTCATGCAGAGAACGTCACTAAGAATCCATCTTGGTGATATGGAGCTTACTTGCTTCATAATACCTATTAGCATTCGGCCTAATTTCTACTTGAGAAATTCTTTTTCTTAAATTAACAGCATCATATTTAGTTTTGCTTCCTCTTATGAGCAACTGCTCAAAAATTTTGGACTTAAACACAATTTATTTCATCAAAAATTTAGCCCTTCAATGCGCTCCGCTTCTTTTCTTTCTGTCGCGTTCACTGACGACGCTCGATGTCATTAGAGGCACCAGAGGACGCTCAAGACATTGGTTTAGTGTATGCGGTTTTTATACGGCACCAAAGACACCAAAGATCCCTTGAAACATGTGATTGGTTTCTATAGTGTGTATGCGGTTTTTTTGGTTATTGGAGGGTGCTCTAAGCAAGGTGTTGTTACCGGTGACTTTAAGTATGCGGAGCAGTAACGAAGATTTCAGAAATCGTGCCTTTCAAACACGGACCTAACGCTTTGTGTTAGAGCCGTTTTGACAATGCGGAGAACACGCGGATTACCCGTTAACCTTTCTTTTGCCCATTTTTCCTCCCGTGCCCAAAACTGTTCTCATGACGATATCAGCATTTTTCTAGCTGTCTAGTTATGAGAAAAAAAACTTTAGTCCTGAAAAGTGCGGCTTTTTTACAAACCTTGATATGGACTGAAATTCTCAGTTTTCTATAAACGAGTGGAGATGCACCTCAGAATGCCTGCACGAAAATGCACAGCTCACTCAGCTATGAAAGCAGCAGGTTTGTTCGTGAATGATGCAAATTCCAATTTTATCTGGCGCGATCGCTCGTATAAATCTTCTACTAAAGAGTCGTTGTTCTGCGAGCGATCAGTCGAATGTGTAGAGTGACTAATCATAAATCGTGTGCAAATTGTATACCATTTTCAACAAAGCGCATCTATTTCGGGGTGGATGGATTGGTGCTGAGCCTGTGATGTGGATCATACCTATTTATTTGACCTCAGCTTCAAAAGTTCACCTACTGAAACGACACACCTGACTGATACACGCTCTCAAGCGCTACAATGACGTGGTGTCGGCATAGTGCGCTTTGCAAAAGCAACTCTGTCAGAGCGCACATGAGCAAAAAACATCGACTCACGATCGGATTCCTGGTCTTCTCATCAACCACTCTAGCTGTGGAGTAGTTCATATATAAAGTCACTTATAGAAACACTTCAAACATTTCTAAAACGAAAGCTGTAGATACTCAATGAAGCATTCTGTACTAGTCGGGCAGGCTTCTTGCGAGGGCATTTTAATGAATATAACGCGGACAGCTAATGGTCCTTCTTATCTGCTTCATGTGGATTAATCATCCACTCATGGTTGGTAGTATGTGATAGATCACAAGAATTTTTGCCTACTCTTCTCGAATTTTCCAGAAAGATGACCTTAGTTTCTTGCTAACTCTATGGTACGATCTTCGCAAACTTTTTAATATAAGGAAGATATCTCAGTGAGGATGAATTACAAAGTTCTTGGCCATGAGAAGGATCCGTTGGCAATCAACTTTGGGCTAGTGATTGCTCGAAATTCTTCGCATGCGATACTTCCTCTCTTTTATTTACATGATCTTGCGCGACCTAATGCAAAAAAAAATGTGAACATCTGAGCGCACACAGTCCCATCTCAGTTTCGATACGGTAATTTACAGTTTCACGACAACAACGCCAAATATCTGGCAATTTGCCAACGTGTTCACATCAGATGGCTCACGATCGCATTCGTTACGATCCAATGCGCGATGGTCGCATATTTCGTCATTTCGAAAGCTCTTACAAGCGAAGATTCAATCGTTACCATCGGTCGGTAACCGTCTAGTATTCTTACCCTCATCCTTAGCGCTCGGGCCTCCAGTGCGATGTCTCGATGTTACCTGAGGCAATCGCACGCCGAGCAATAGCCGTCGCTTTGGCTGTTGTAGCTAGTTGTTAATACCACCCGCTAGCTGGGCTGTCAGTGGTATGGTGGGAAGCAGCCGGGAATCGAACTCAGGTCTCCTCGCATGCGAAGCGGGGGCTCTACCACTGAATTACTGCCGGCCCAACCGTCTAATATTGCTGTTATATTATCGCATTGTTTCATCACGACTGCACTATCTCATCATGTAACTGATTTTGCGTTCGGCTACTTTTTTCGCAAAAATCTGACGCTCATATAGCCGGAACGAACTCAATTTTTATTGAGGAGATCTCTTTCTCCACGATAAATCGCGTTACCCATCGCCATGCACAAATTGCAGCATTTTTTCGAATCTGGAGCACACGATCAAAGATCATCACGTGTGCGCCAATCGAGATTGTGCGCTCACCAAAAATGTTTAATTGGCGAATGATCGCGGATGACTTTTTCCAAATTTTCGACGCTATGTGATTTTTATTCGGTTACGTTTCAAATGTGCTGCAGAATGCATGCCAACATGTTGCAATTGTTTATTGCTTGCGCAATAGCGAGCGTCTTCATGTGCAATAAATTATAGCATTGGATAGAGTGCAGTTGTGTCAGTGTGCTTAATAGAATTAATTTTCTCACAACACTCACAGCGATACGTTTGGTGTCGTCGATGAATTCAGTTGGAAATTAAACCTTTTTCGCTAAAAAAAAAAAGAGAAAGAAATTATGCTAAACGAACATCTTCCATATGACTAAACGTTTAGTTTGACTAACAGTTCCATTACTGTAAAACTTTTTTTAAAAATAATAATCACTTTCAGCTTATTAATTGCAAGTGATTTTTCTGCTCGTAGCGGCCATTAAGCTGGTGGTGATTACTGAAATCATAGTTATTATTAAACTGGTAGTGATTGACCGCCGAACCGAAAGTTTCCCCACAAATGATGCAAATATCCAAGGATAGTGCCCCCGAAACATCTCGCATTCAAGACCTCTATCCTTCGAGTGCTTCTCTCACTCTTGTCAGAAAAAGGTTCATGGCTGAGAGGAGCAGAAATCTTTGAACGTCGCTACGTACATCACAACAGCACAGTTATTTCAGCGAGTGTCATACTTCTTGGAGTCGCACTTCTCACATGCGCACTCTTGATTATCGGTATTCTGAAGAAGGCGTACACATTCGTTATTCCATATTTCACGTTATGCATTTTGGTTATATTTATGGTCTCAATGAAGTTTCTCGTCGATATTCTCGACTTGATCAACGAAAGGAAGCAATCACTTCGTCAGCACGTTTTCGAGCTGGTTGCTGAGGTTTGATACACTTGAAATTGTGATACTAGCCTTTTGTTAGGCTTGAACAATGCAAGATACCGAAACTATATAAAAGTATCATTGAAGATGCGGAAAGTTTAGAAAAATTTTGAAGGTTAGCCTTGTCGACAGGTGATCGCAAAAGTTAGCTGAACGATTCTACTGTGTGGAAACGAAAGTAAAGAGCGTATCGACCATGCGATCGAATGGACGGTCGACTCGCTAGTAGGGGAAAGAAATTTCTAGCGCTTACGAGAGCTTCAAACAGATCGCAGAAGGAATGTTTGGCAATATTAAAAGCTCATTTGAGCAAGCCGATATTTCAGGCCTTCTTGATAACGTTTGAAATTTACTCAATGACTGTCTTATGGCGTGTTCTAAATTATATAATGGACTACCAAATGGAGGAGGATCTCTTCTACAGTTCTCAGTTAGTTTAGTTGTAATCTAAACGAAGCATTTATTCTCTCATCAAGCCATTATTAGGTCATAAGCAATCGTTAAATGACGCGGTTTACTTATGAGCTCGCTCTAGGCTTGCACCTTTTCTAATGTCATATTCGTTGGAGTTACACATGTCTCCTAAACTTACAATCCGTTAAAAAATCGATCTCTTGTTTGATTTCTCCTGAGTAATTTTTTTTTCGAAAAATATGCTGCTTTTGTTTTCCTATTCGTTGTATTCTCTTTTTTTAAAGTATTCCTCTCTTTGTTTCCATAATGAATATCTTAGAACAGTGGCATCCAAGCAATTCTATTTCCCCAGAAAACATGTTTGATATGCAACTGTAAAGGGAACACAAAATGATTTGTGAAATTCTGGGCATCATCTTCGCGCAGATTTTAGAGAAATCGCAGTCGCACACATTCGATTCCTATCAAGGTCGTCACAACGAAAATCCTGAACTGCCTTTTTTTCTGTCTAAGCAAAATCATTTTCGGAAAACAAGATTCATCTTAATCATCTTTCTCATACAACTCATAGCTTGCAGCGTTGCTATTGCAAAGAAAGTTTAACTAAGTTTAAAAAAATACGTTAAACTTGTTTCGAGCTCTCCTCAATAGCATGAAGCTTTTATTCAGCAGCCAGTTCTCTCGAACGTTGAATGGCGGCGTTCTGTTTTGATTGAATAAATTTTTCAATTTTCACTTTTATGTGGGAAAAAAAGTTTTGCATTAATTCTGCGCTTTTCAGCAGCCATTCACTCTGCCTTCAGTGGCATTGCAGAAGCCCGAAAACTCATGAAAAATTTAAAGACGGTTTGCTGTTCGAGGCCAACGAAGTCGCGTTGTCACGTCATAACGACTGTTTAAAGCTTATTGTGATTCGCATCAAAAGCGTTATAACTGTTCTTTGCATTCTAAACAGTTAAATGCACCGAAAATCTCGTTGACTAGATGAATGACTTCGAGATTTTTCCATACTTTTGCGCTCCAAACATCATCATTCATTTGAAAATATACCATACATCTGACGGATATGAATATCTATTGTCACAGTCGTATATAAAAGAATCGCGGACATTTTAAAACAACTGTAACAAATCTAGTACAGCAAATCGAAGGTTAGCAAACAATTTTATTCACAAAATAGAAATTTCGAAGTAAGCTTTCTGCTACACTACCTCTTATGGTTTAGCGCCCTCCCGTCTGTGTCAAAACCTTCATTTTTTCTTCATTTTCACTTCCAAACATTTCTAATTGGTTTTTCGTTTACGTGCCGATGCAAAACATCGAAATATCTCTTCCAATGAACAAAAATTTTTGCTCTTTATATAATGTGTTCAACAACTTCATGTAGTCGTTGTAAAAGTTTAGGGGTGGTCCTGAAATGGTACGGCATGCAGCGGTTATCGAAAGCGGTGGTGATGCGAACGATAGCGTGGTAGACGACCCAGAACATAGCCTACGGCACGCATATGTTCTTTGGCAAACTCAGGAACGCGTTGTGCAACCGAGAACTGCTGTAACGATTCTCGACGAAGATGACGAGACAGATTTTGCCGCAGTATAAAAAGCTGTCATATGGAGCAGTATGCAACAGATTAGCGAATGACTTCTATCAAGCACCACTTTATGTCTGTAGTGCTAGGCTGCCTATCCATTGCTCATTTCTCGAAAGTTTGGCTAATCATATAAATTCCGCTCATTTCTTCAAAAGTTGTTAATGTGAACGTAAGTTAATTAACGTTTTGGAGCAGGAATCGTGCAGGGAACAATGAGGTGTCATCCGAACGCAATTTAGGCATCTTTAAAGCTGCGCAAACGTTTATTCGTAATGTGTAATAGATGTGTATTTCATCTGTGCGATTTGTACACAATAAAAGGACCCTTTTCTCAAAGTTTTCTTAGAGTATTTTCTTCATATCTGCAAGTACATTGAGGAAATAAAGACTGGCGCACCTGCACACCGTTACATCCTCTTGCTTCTTGTGCATTAACGACTTTTTCCTATGCTTCTTTGGGATTACGGGGGGAATCGCATGAAGCAAAAAATAGCGAAAATTTTATTAAGCTTATGAAAAAATGGGTTCAGCAATATGAAGTTAAAGTATTGCCTAGCTTGACTTGGGAAAATTATGAATAAAAAGCGAATTTCTCATTCGTACCCCTTATAAAGCAGTCACCGATTGCGTTTTCAGTGGCGTAGATGATGCAGTTCAATTTTACATTTGGAAAGCTCGTTCATTCGAAACGAAAAAAAAGGGGCGATGGAAGGAATGGGGATGGAGAAAGCAAAACGGAGCGCTCTGATCCTCGCCTCCCTTCCTCTCTCCTCGCTCCATCATAGCTGACAGTGTTTTTTGCTTCAGTATGTCTAAATTTTGGAAAGAAAATTCAGAGTGACTTCCTTAGTTCGATCAGTCATATAAGCGAAGATTAGGTTAATCCCCGCCTCATGAAATTTTCAAGATACGATCTGCCTGAAACGCATTTCATTGAGCGTTTCTTTTTCACGTGCTGACGCTTTCGCTTTCCATTCGCTCACTCAATACGGATCATGAGTTGTTTTGGTTAGGTCTCCCTTTCTGAGAATCAGGTTCTTTTTTGGAAAGGGAAGCTTCGAGTAGAAGCAAAGCATGTTGCTGTGAACATCTCAAGAAAAACCTATATTGTGTTCACTTAAAGATTCATAATGCTGCAAGCACTTCTTCAGCTGCAGTGATTATTTCTTTCAAAAGTAGCGGATAAGGATAAGTGAATTCATTTTTATATGATTAACCGCCTCTACTTATCTCAGTGCTTTCACATACTTCTTGAGCGCATGATTCTATCAACTCCAAACAACAAAATCTCATTGAGAAGGCAAAAAATTGCAGGCTGGTGATAAATTCAAAATTTATCCTTCTTGTAGTTGTGTTGTGCACATAACTGTTAAGCAAGAGATTCCGCCAAAAGCGCAGGCATTTTTAGCTTCCAATTACAGGTACTGTAGTCGAAATAGATAAAAGAAATATAGTGTATCGTTAGGCTGTTCTTTCTTCGCAGCACTATGCGATCGTAGCTATCTTATATTCCTTTTTTTTGATGCAGCTGGTTGGACAAATGCGAATTCTGAACGTGAACGAGAAATGATTCAAAAATTTGTGGGGATAATGAGCGATAATTTCATGGACGTATCTGAGGACTGAACATCTCCTTCTACTGCTGTATATCGAGGGCTAAGCAATGGCCCGAGAACTCTTTCCATTTTAGCTCTTTTTTTAGGCCAGGCAGTTCGAACTGTTCTAGTGTGAAAAATTCAGTTTTTTAATACCAAACGCAAACGCCGTGGGCACAGTTTTGTTTTTACCCCACTACTTACAAAGTTCGTTCTATTCAATGCTTATTTTGAATTACATTTACTATTTTTTAAACATTACACAAACGTTAAATGCATAATATCCTATTCCACACGTTTATCTCTCAGTTAACATAACGACTACAGCAGATCGAAAAGCCGGTAGGGCAAAGAAACAAATCTACCGAAGAAAACGAAAAACATGGAGCATTTTTTGTTGCGATGTCCCTCCGATTTATGAATTTTATACAGAAACACGTTAAAAATTATGTGACTCTAGGGATATTGCGTTATGCTAACTCCCTATCGATTTACTTCGTGGTCATTTTTGCTCCTTCCTATACGAGCACACTGATTCACGTAACGCAGTGATCGCTCACAAGAGCCATCGTTCGTTGTTCCGGCCAGCCATGCAATGGGAGGAACCGGACCGCCAAAACCTCATTAGCGTTGATGCTTGTCTGACAACAAATCGATCTACAACGTATCGTCACCTCGAATTGTTTGCCGATGAGTGCTTTCACTGACAAACCATTCGACAAACAAACAAAGACGATGTACGAGGTTGCTTGATGCGAACGCAAATGTCTGTAAATGTTAGCATATCCATCGTTGTCCTCTATGCATGTACTCTTGCATTTCTCAATGATTTTTTTTTTTGAAAATTTCTTTAATAATCGATTTCAAGATCCTTTCGGAATTTAGTTATTAGCATAGGTATTATAGGAACAATAGAAAATTTGTCTCTTAGCTTTATTATATTCGAAAAGATATTAAATATGAAAGCAACTTTTGTGCCGCTTTTTCGCTGCCGATTCTAAAAATGACTAAACGTTTCTTTAAAAAAAAGCTGGTGATATTTAAAAACATCTCCTGACGCTTACGAATATAATATATTCTTGGCGATCAGTTAACTTAAATAGATCGAAAACACTTGATTGCTGTATTGATGTCCTCATCATGAAATTTAACAAGATTGAAGTTCTTATTCGCACGACCTTTCTCATATTCCACCACAACCGGTGGAATATTTATCGCAAAATTGCAACGTTTATAGTCAACGTCGATGAAAAGAATAATATGTTCCCGGCACTTAAAAGATTCTCGAATATGAAGTATTTAATTGATTTAATTTTGCATTTTAGGCACTTTAAGGGTTCGCGAACATGAAACATTTAGTTTTGTTGGCTAGTCGTATTTGTGGTGGTACCCGTCTCCGAATAAGGTACACTGTCATCGTCAGCGGACGCAGTTGACGAAAACACCGTTTTATCCTCTAGTATATCACCGTTTGCGACACTGCATCGAATCGATTTCCCTGGAAACATAAAGCTCATTCTCAAAAAATGTTTTCAGCATTTTCTTTAACACTAAAGATATGTCGTTTTTTTGTTCAAGCCACTTATTTTCGGCATGTCTTATACGTGGCCACATTTTTTTTTAGAGTTTCGCTCTAGTAGAAGGTGGACTCTTTTCTTAAATATTAAAGGAGTATTAGAAATCTGTAAATTTTATACTGACGTGTGATAATAAATAACCACAGTATCATCAGCATGAAAGAGTGGTTCAACTTTTGACTGTAGAGCTACGAATGTGGGGAGTGATAAGGCGCTCAGCTCTGCCTCTGCATGAAGCTCTACTTATCTGCCACACTGTTGGAAATTTCGTAGATCACAAGAGAACCAAACATTTATTCAAATAGAATAAAATAATCGTCCATTATAAAAAGATGTGAGACTGGCCGCAAGAAGTGCGTTTCTTAACCTCAACGAAGGCGCCTTGAACGGGTAGCACAGCATAGGAATGTTGCAACTGTTGCTCTCACAAAACTAACCAAAGTTTTTTTGTTTCTTCTTTACTTCTTCATATTGTCTTTGAATCAGTAAGTTAAGCAAACAAGCAAACCAGCAAGTTAAACTAAACATATAACTCATATATCAGCAGGGGAGAGAGATCCTCTTGATTCCTTTCGTTTGCATGGTCTAGAAAAATGACACCATTCGTATATAATTCGGCAGCATGTAAGTGAACAAAGGAAATGCTGTATTCGAAGGGGTTCCCAAGCAATGAGTAATCCAGAACATGGGTGCTGACGGACCCTTCGCATAACCCATAAATTTATATTCAATTCTTGCCTACAAATGGCATGAATAGAGAGAGTGAAAATTGAATAGAACAGATAGAGTCATAGCTGATTATATGAATATAGTTAGCTTTCACTGATAAAACGTAATTGCAGTTCGTGAAATAGACAAGGCTGGCAAATAAGTTAATTCCCTTACGTTTCTTGTCTTCAGTCCAACGAGTTCGAAAATTTTTATTGTTTGGGTCAAGCCAATGTGGAGGTAACGCACCAGCCGACGGATCTGAAGGGTAATTATGGTTGTATTCATATGTAGATGCTCGCGCAACAAACTTCTTGCTCTTTAGAGAAATCAGTTCACAAGGTGATGAGCCCTTAGATGATGATGACAAAACATTTTGGATGGCAGTAGCGATGCGTACCTGTATTCTTCAAAGTATCGGGCATGTTGACAAGACCGTGCTAAAGGGCAAGCTTTATCCATGAGGAAGGTTTCGGCGTAAGACACCATTAGCAACCCTCGATGGAAGACCCATTCGCAGAAATATACGGACAAATAGGAAAAATACGAGAAATCAGTGAGTGACAGTATTGCACAAACTACTGCTCACATTACGGCCATTCTACACCAGCAGATATTTACAACGAATTAATGATCATGAAGTCGCATGTGCAGAAACACATACGGCTTCCGGAGACCTAACAACAAGAACCTTCAGACGAATCGTTTAGTGGGCACGACTTTGTAAGCTCATTCGCTGATGGATTGCGAAGAAATGAGCGCAAAACAAATTATACGAGCTGTTTGATGACCCAAAACATTTACGACTCGTCGGCCAAATGCTTTAGAGATGACATTTAGAAAACGCGGTTGGCGCTGAAGTATAAGGCGCTCTTAAACGGTTCTGGGGATTCGAGCGTGCTAATAGGCATTTCGAAATCGAAATCGCGCAAGAACTGAACATTTTAATCCACAAACAAATTTGCACTGCCGATTCCGAATAAACAACTGGATATGCTTAAGAACACCGTTGTTTCGCAGACACATGTTCGATGATGTTCGTGTAAGATAGACTATAGCTGAGACCATTTGTGAGCGAATCAGCGTGCCTGTATTAAGCATGGTCTCACTACTTTCACTATTTTACATAACTATCATACGGCTAAGCACACATCGAATGCCATAACCTTCAAGCAGTTAACAATGCTGTCCAAATACTTGCTCGACGCAAATGCACACTTTCGCAAAATCAAAGAGTCCAGTCTCATACACTCACGTAAACCAACGATTAATGACTGGGTGAAACTCAACTTCTTCCTACACGACCTCCCTTCCCAAACTCCCCCTTCATTAATCCCTTCATACTCCCCCTCTCCCTCCACCTCATCCACTGTACCGCTCATTATTGCTTCACTTTGTTAGATGTTTTTTCTAACCATAGAAGCGCTGCTGTTGTCCACGGTCTATATGTCCGTAACTCTGACTACTGATGTTCAGCCTGTTGTGCCATGATCATGGCTCAATGAGCCGAAACCTCAGCGTTAACCTATATACGATCTCGACTTGACGCATTATATGATCTCAACTACAATCTACCTCACAAGAATAAGCAACATTGCTCAATAAATTGCCGTTAATTCTGCAAAACACTGCCTTCCGGTCAGTCACTGGCATTGCGCCAAGACCCGCGTGTCAAAACCTCCTCCCTAGTCTCTCCCTCCCCTTCCCTCTGGAAAATCCGCTCGTCTGCCATTGCCGGGAGTGGTGTAGGTCGTCCAATACATTTCATTTTGAAAGCTACTGTTGGCAGATGAGAAAGGGCTTTTCGGCAAGTTAGAAACATAGGTCTGAGAAGGTTCAGGATAAGTTGACGCAAGCTTGCTCACAGCGCAATGTTTTGGATTAGAAAAAAAGGATAAAAACTGGCCTATAGCAGGCCTTTGTTTCCTCCAGCAGGGAAAACAGTTCCATGACCACCTTTCTACCGCCGGAGAACCAGTGGTTCGTTCACTCCTTTGCTTCCGACTTTCCCCATCCTTTTCTCGCGTTGAACTCTCTTCGCACATTTCACCTTTAAACGTTTATTTAGGCGCGATGTTCATGTAAAGATCACCGTCATATGTCATATCTGCATAGTTTCATGGAAATGACCTCAAAAGTATACTGTTTCTGTTTATAAATTATATCGCCCGTTTTTTTCAATTACGATTTAGGGGTTTGAAGAATCCAAAATCTCTCTTACACAAAACCTTATGTATCAATGTCTGCTTTCCGTCCGGAGCCGTTGCTCAGTTCATCAAATATCCCGATACATTCACGTATCTAATTTATCGTTAGGAATCCCGGACTTCGCCTCATAACAACGGATTTGATCTACCTTGGGGAATTGTGTCCGCGAGGTGCGTACCTGCTGAAGTATTATTTTGGACGCGAAAACCTATTACCAAGATGTCGTATGCTTGTGTTGTTGATATCACACGGAAAATGCAGTGATATACGTTTGTGAACCTAAATATTCGTGCTAGCATTGATAGGTTGCTGTGATTCGCATAAAAGATATTTCGTCGATGTTCGTCGTGTCAGGCAACCATATTCGAAAGGTTTGCATTATGGCATCGCTCCCTCCAGTCTACGGGTTATCCTGCACGACACTGTCCATCGTTGCTGTTACTCCTTTCACTCCATACAATCAAACATCCAAAAAGCCACATCTTAGCAGCAGTTCGCCCATGATTGACCTGGGGAGGGATAAATGCAAAACAACAGGCTACGGAGCAAATTTTCTGTGCTCAGTTCCAGAATGCTTCAAATGGAACAGTCTACGAAGGTATCTGATTTTCACCTCCTCTGCTTCCATAAGCCTCAGATGGACGAGCTGTCTCACAGTTCTAAAATTGCCTACTTTTCTGAAATATGAACTGCTGCATGTTTCAATAGTATTTGAAAATGATTCATTCCAACCGCAAAACAATGCGATCGACCTCTGAATGAGAGATAATTTGGGAAAATGTTTGCGCGCAGTGCAAATGTTTTAGAAAATTTTGATTACGTTTCACAACTAAAATGGGTGCAACTTTACAAAACTTTCATTAGTTGTCGGATGCCTCAAAACATCAACTCAAATAGTTTACAAACCTGAAGGCTATAAAACTATTAGTGATAATTTTAAAAGGAATATTCAAATTGCAAAAATATATCAAAAAAATGAAACATTATAACTGGATCGAGAGAGAAGAACATGAAATGGGGAGAAGAATATTGAGATGTCCGATGAATAAGCTATGATCACAGTGAAACATTTCACATCAGATAACGAATGCATGCCGATGCATCTCTGCACCTTTCACATTCGCTCACTACCATCCACAATCTTGATTCACATATTTACACCTAAACGAATACCTTACATCCCCTCCATTCCACCAGCCATGTCAAGCCTCTTACGCCTCTTTTACAAACTTTACAATGAAAATTTCTACTGAAATTATGTCGAAAATATGTGACCGACTGTAGGTTTATTTGGTCACTTTTGTTTACGAAAATGATAAAAAATTTATTAGACGCAAGATTTCTACTCAGTCAGGGAAAGTTATGAAACAATTTGTCTGATTAAATTCTGTTAAGGACTCAGCGCCAATTTCAACTTTTTCAGTTAAGTCGCATACTGAACCTTTTCAACGATGCGTGTGACTTCAAGTTCAAGAGTGCTGAGAAGAGAACAGTTGTGCTGTGACTTCAAAGAGTGCTGAGAAGAGAACAGTTGTGCCGTTTGTAGCCGTTTGTACCACTTGGGGCATATCATGAAGATGACAGCACAACACAATAAGTTTTTTTACTTTCAGATCACTTTCACGGTATTTTTTATATGCGGTAACACTATCATCATCAACGTTCTCGTAATCTTGTAATGATGCGATAAGTTTCAAGCGACTGCCCTCTGAGACTTTCAAAAATTCCGTTTTATGTTTAACTGAGATTCTGTAAAACTGTATCTAAGTAATGAGTAAGAGTCGCCCACTCAACTAGACCGAAAACCGGCGGATAATCTCTAGAGCAGCCTGAACCCTGCGTGCAAAGCTGCTGTAAGAAAGCGCGATCGATGGGTTTGGCACGACTATGTGCTGGTGGCAGTGAATGTACATGATCGTTTGAGCAGTTCCAGTTTATGAAATAATTCTTAAGTTTTTCTTCTAATTTTGAAATTTTTTCTTCTTCGTCCTATTTCTCCTATAATTTTCGGACATTTTGTCCATTTCGTCTTCTGCACAATTTGCTGTCATTTGTGATTTAAACTGAGGTGAAGAGGGGAGTGATATTTAAAGAGAGTCAGTCCATTTTACGTTCTATCCTTTAGAGTGCACTCACCACTTCATAAGTACAAATTCCATGTAAGAACCGTCGGACAATACCACCACTTGTGATTTCAGTGTTTCTTCCCCGTTAAAAAAAGAACCACAAGGGTGGCTTTCTTCATCCAGCAATTTTGTCATACAGTGCTATTCAGCATTCTATTTGCCGATAACTGCAGTCCTTGTATCGCTGAGGATTCAATGGATTGCTTTCCCCTGCTTATTATTATGCGTATGTATTCACCACTCTTTTTCCTTTCATCTGGTTGCGCGTAATGTACGCAGTTTGTACATATGAAGTCTTGCCATGTGAATAAAGACAGTTCAGTTCAGCTAAGTTCAAAAGAGCATGCTATAAAATTCGGACGATCGCGAGATTCACATGGCACGGGTTTTAATTCATTACTTATTCTGATGTATTTGTTGCCTCCAGCACTTCTTCGTTCACATGAAAGCTGCAATACCTAGTATTTCTTGACCTCAGCTGTACCATCCTAAGCACTTAATAACTGTTTGAACATTACAGCTTGCCGAGTGGATTACCACACCAATTAGAAGAAACCCGGATTTCGTGTGATTTTACAAAAACATCATCACTTCTTAGCGATTTGTTCTTCGATGCCTGCGCTCTCATTAAACAACGGATTCCGCTGGTGGTTGCCCAAGTATCGATGCGTTTGTACTTAAATGAATGCACCTCTGTGCACTTATTTAATGTAATGATAGATGTGACGAATTGCACACGAAAGAGTCGACTTTAAGAATTCTGCTGTGGACAAGTTGTGCGAAAAAAAGTTGAATTTGTTGAGAGGTTGGTTTCAAATTTGGCACTGTAAATAGAAATGTTTTGAGCGTTTTTATTTGAAAGCGAACAATAGCACTAAGAAGTGTTGGCCGGGAAGATATTTGTCACCTGTAGAATTGCTACAATCAATAAGAACACTCCAAATATAATAAAAAGAGAAAAGCGTTTTACGATCAACGCAGTAGCGATGCGTACCTGTATTCTTCAAAGTATCGGGCATGTTGACAAGACCGTGCTAAAGGGCAAGCTTTATCCATAAGGAAGGTTTCGGCGTAAGACACCATTAGCAACCCTCGATGGAAGACCCATTCGCAGAAATATACGGACAAATAGGAAAAATACGAGAAATCAGTGAGTGACAGTATTGCACAAACTACTGCTCACATTACGGCCATTCTACACCAGCAGATATTTACAACGAATTAATGATCATGAAGTCGCATGTGCAGAAACACATACGGCTTCCGGAGACCTAACAACAAGAACCTTCAGACGAATCGTTTAGTGGGCACGACTTTGTAAGCTCATTCGCTGATGGATTGCGAAGAAATGAGCACAAAACAAATTATACGAGCTGTTTGATGACCCAAAACATTTACGACTCGTCGGCCAAATGCTTTAGAGATGACATTTAGAAAACGCGGTTGGCGCTGAAGTATAAGGCGCTCTTAAACGGTTCTGGGGATTCGAGCGTGCTAATAGGCATTTCGAAATCGAAATCGCGCAAGAACTGAACATTTTAATCCACAAACAAATTTGCACTGCCGATTCCGAATAAACAACTGGATATGCTTAAGAACACCGTTGTTTCGCAGACACATGTTCGATGAATGTTCGTGTAAGATAGACTATAGCTGAGACCATTTGTGAGCGAATCAGCGTGCCTGTATTAAGCATGGTCTCACTACTTTCACTATTTTACATAACTATCATACGGCTAAGCACACATCGAATGCCATAACCTTCAAGCAGTTAACAATGCTGTCCAAATACTTGCTCGACGCAAATGCACACTTTCGCAAAATCAAAGAGTCCAGTCTCATACACTCACGTAAACCAACGATTAATGACTGGGTGAAACTCAACTTCTTCCTACACGACCTCCCTTCCCAAACTCCCCCTTCATTAATCCCTTCATACTCCCCCTCTCCCTCCACCTCATCCACTGTACCGCTCATTATTGCTTCACTTTGTTAGATGTTTTTTCTAACCATAGAAGCGCTGCTGTTGTCCACGGTCTATATGTCCGTAACTCTGACTACTGATGTTCAGCCTGTTGTGCCATGATCATGGCTCAATGAGCCGAAACCTCAGCGTTAACCTATATACGATCTCGACTTGACGCATTATATGATCTCAACTACAATCTACCTCACAAGAATAAGCAACATTGCTCAATAAATTGCCGTTAATTCTGCAAAACACTGCCTTCCGGTCAGTCACTGGCATTGCGCCAAGACCCGCGTGTCAAAACCTCCTCCCTAGTCTCTCCCTCCCCTTCCCTCTGGAAAATCCGCTCGTCTGCCATTGCCGGGAGTGGTGTAGGTCGTCCAATACATTTCATTTTGAAAGCTACTGTTGGCAGATGAGAAAGGGCTTTTCGGCAAGTTAGAAACATAGGTCTGAGAAGGTTCAGGATAAGTTGACGCAAGCTTGCTCACAGCGCAATGTTTTGGATTAGAAAAAAAGGATAAAAACTGGCCTATAGCAGGCCTTTGTTTCCTCCAGCAGGGAAAACAGTTCCATGACCACCTTTCTACCGCCGGAGAACCAGTGGTTCGTTCACTCCTTTGCTTCCGACTTTCCCCATCCTTTTCTCGCGTTGAACTCTCTTCGCACATTTCACCTTTAAACGTTTATTTAGGCGCGATGTTCATGTAAAGATCACCGTCATATGTCATATCTGCATAGTTTCATGGAAATGACCTCAAAAGTATACTGTTTCTGTTTATAAATTATATCGCCCGTTTTTTTCAATTACGATTTAGGGGTTTGAAGAATCCAAAATCTCTCTTACACAAAACCTTATGTATCAATGTCTGCTTTCCGTCCGGAGCCGTTGCTCAATTCATCAAATATCCCGATACATTCACGTATCTAATTTATCGTTAGGAATCCCGGACTTCGCCTCATAACAACGGATTTGATCTACCTTGGGGAATTGTGTCCGCGAGGTGCGTACCTGCTGAAGTATTATTTTGGACGCGAAAACCTATTACCAAGATGTCGTATGCTTGTGTTGTTGATATCACACGGAAAATGCAGTGATATACGTTTGTGAACCTAAATATTCGTGCTAGCATTGATAGGTTGCTGTGATTCGCATAAAAGATATTTCGTCGATGTTCGTCGTGTCAGGCAACCATATTCGAAAGGTTTGCATTATGGCATCGCTCCCTCCAGTCTACGGGTTATCCTGCACGACACTGTCCATCGTTGCTGTTACTCCTTTCACTCCATACAATCAAACATCCAAAAAGCCACATCTTAGCAGCAGTTCGCCCATGATTGACCTGGGGAGGGATAAATGCAAAACAACAGGCTACGGAGCAAATTTTCTGTGCTCAGTTCCAGAATGCTTCAAATGGAACAGTCTACGAAGGTATCTGATTTTCACCTCCTCTGCTTCCATAAGCCTCAGATGGACGAGCTGTCTCACAGTTCTAAAATTGCCTACTTTTCTGAAATATGAACTGCTGCATGTTTCAATAGTATTTGAAAATGATTCATTCCAACCGCAAAACAATGCGATCGACCTCTGAATGAGAGATAATTTGGGAAAATGTTTGCGCGCAGTGCAAATGTTTTAGAAAATTTTGATTACGTTTCACAACTAAAATGGGTGCAACTTTACAAAACTTTCATTAGTTGTCGGATGCCTCAAAACATCAACTCAAATAGTTTAAAGGCTATAAAACTATTAGTGATAATTTTAAAAGGAATATTCAAATTGCAAAAATATATCAAAAAAATGAAACATTATAACTGGGTCGAGAGAGAAGAACATGAAATGGAGAGAAGAATATTGAGATGTCCGATGAATAAGCTATGATCACAGTGAAACATTTCACATCAGATAACGAATGCATGCCGATGCATCTCTGCACCTTTCACATTCGCTCACTACCATCCACAATCTTGATTCACATATTTACACCTAAACGAATACCTTACATCCCCTCCATTCCACCAGCCATGTCAAGCCTCTTACGCCTCTTTTACAAACTTTACAATGAAAATTTCTACTGAAATTATGTCGAAAATATGTGACCGACTGTAGGTTTATTTGGTCACTTTTGTTTACGAAAATGATAAAAAATTTATTAGACGCAAGATTTCTACTCAGTCAGGGAAAGTTATGAAATAATTTGTCTGATTAAATTCTGTTAAGGACTCAGCGCCAATTTCAACTTTTTCAGTTAAGTCGCATACTGAACCTTTTCAACGATGCGTGTGACTTCAAGTTCAAGAGTGCTGAGAAGAGAACAGTTGTGCCGTTTGTAGCCGTTTGTACCACTTGGGGCATATCATGAAGATGACAGCACAATAATTTGAGTTTTTTTACTTTCAGATCACTTTCACGGTATTTTTTATATGCGGTAACACTATCATCATCAACGTTCTCGTAATCTTGTAATGATGCGATAAGTTTCAAGCGACTGCCCTCTGAGACTTTCAAAAATTCCGTTTTATGTTTAACTGAGATTCTGTAAAACTGTATCTAAGTAATGAGTAAGAGTCGCCCACTCAACTAGACCGAAAACCGGCGGATAAATCTCTAGAGCAGCCTGAACCCTGCGTGCAAAGCTGCTGTAAGAAAGCGCGATCGATGGGTTTGGCACGACTATGTGCTGGTGGCAGTGAATGTACATGATCGTTTGAGCAGTTCCAGTTTATGAAATAATTCTTAAGTTTTTCTTCTAATTTTGAAATTTTTTCTTCTTCGTCCTATTTCTCCTATAATTTTCGGACATTTTGTCCATTTCGTCTTCTGCACAATTTGCTGTCATTTGTGATTTAAACTGAGGTGAAGAGGGGAGTGATATTTAAAGAGAGTCAGTCCATTTTACGTTCTATCCTTTAGAGTGCACTCACCACTTCATAAGTACAAATTCCATGTAAGAACCGTCGGACAATACCACCACTTGTGATTTCAGTGTTTCTTCCCCGTTAAAAAAAGAACCACAAGGGTGGCTTTCTTCATCCAGCAATTTTGTCATACAGTGCTATTCAGCATTCTATTTGCCGATAACTGCAGTCCTTGTATCGCTGAGGATTCAATGGATTGCTTTCCCCTGCTTATTATTATGCGTATGTATTCACCACTCTTTTTCCTTTCATCTGGTTGCGCGTAATGTACGCAGTTTGTACATATGAAGTCTTGCCATGTGAATAAAGACAGTTCAGTTCAGCTAAGTTCAAAAGAGCATGCTATAAAATTCGGACGATCGCGAGATTCACATGGCACGGGTTTTAATTCATTACTTATTCTGATGTATTTGTTGCCTCCAGCACTTCTTCGTTCACATGAAAGCTGCAATACCTAGTATTTCTTGACCTCAGCTGTACCATCCTAAGCACTTAATAACTGTTTGAACATTACAGCTTGCCGAGTGGATTACCACACCAATTAGAAGAAACCCGGATTTCGTGTGATTTTACAAAAACATCATCACTTCTTAGCGATTTGTTCTTCGATGCCTGCGCTCTCATTAAACAACGGATTCCGCTGGTGGTTGCCCAAGTATCGATGCGTTTGTACTTAAATGAATGCACCTCTGTGCACTTATTTAATGCAATGATAGATGTGACGAATTGCACACGAAAGAGTCGACTTTAAGAATTCTGCTGTGGACAAGTTGTGCGACAAAAAGTTGAATTTGTTGAGAGGTTGGTTTCAAATTTGGCACTGTAAATAGAAATGTTTTGAGCATTTTTATTTGAAAGCGAACAATAGCACTAAGAAGTGTTGGCCGGGAAGATATTTGTCACCTGTAGAATTGCTACAATCAATAAGAACACTCCAAATATAATAAAAAGAGAAAAGCGTTTTACGATCAACGTCGCATAACACCTTCAAGAAGAGTGCGAAGCAACCGTTCGCTGTCGAAATATATGACAAACGATCGTTCGTTCAATAAACGTAATTTATTTCAAAATGTAATTAGGTCATATCAAAATGTGCTTTTTCTTGTCATTCGATTCTTATGCAAAATAAATATTTTGCTTTAATGCTACATTACAAATAGTTTTCTGATAATGAATCTCTAATTACTGATGACATACGTATAGGTAATGCGCTTCAGAAATCAAATATTTGCTGAAAATTGACTGCCCATTCGATTTGTGCACAAAATAACAACCGCTAATTGTTCATGAAATTTTACCACCATAGAGCAATTCGTTAAGAAAACACTAAAACGCAGTGTCTTCCTAATGATTTATATTAATTTATGTTAGTTAATTTATGTAATTGAAGTTTATTGAATAATGTGTGTTTATGTATGTATTTCTACATATGTGTTGAAAATAGTGCATATGTTTCTCACCGTTGTATGGTGTGCTTTACTTTTTTCCGGAAAGTATGTTGAGTGTAAAGTATTGCATATTTGATTTCTAGTTCCCATATGTGTATGTGAAAAATATTGCTGAGAAACTAGCGATCGTCGAAAAACTCGTAAGATAAGAAGTGTTTGTATCAAATGAATAAATAGCATAAATAGCCATAGATACACTTAAGTATTCGCATTAGTGATGGATGAATGATCCAATTGTTTGGTGGATGACCAAAAACTAATTGCCGAACACTTTAATTCTCTGTGAATTAGATAGTTTTAAAAAGTTTCATGAGAAGTCACTACAGAAAAGAGTGATTTGAACTTTTCTTCATCACTTTATAAAATACGAATATTTCAACTCCGTTGTGGGCAACAAAGATCAAATGAGCTCTAAATCTGATACTTTTCTCTTAACGGTGAAGAAATGAGTGATAACGGCAAACATGAAGCCGTATTATGTGATGAAAAATGTAACCAGAATATAAGCTGATCAAAGCTCTCGTGTCCAAAAGATCAGTGATTAGTTCACATCC
>JPKZ01000901.1:212950-227606 GCA_000803305.1 Toxocara canis
TTTTTATTTGAAAGCGAACAATAGCACTAAGAAGTGTTGGCCGGGAAGATATTTGTCACCTGTAGAATTGCTACAATCAATAAGAACACTCCAAATATAATAAAAAGAGAAAAGCGTTTTACGATCAACGTCGCATAACACCTTCAAGAAGAGTGCGAAGCAACCGTTCGCTGTCGAAATATATGACAAACGATCGTTCGTTCAATAAACGTAATTTATTTCAAAATGTAATTAGGTCATATCAAAATGTGCTTTTTCTTGTCATTCGATTCTTATGCAAAATAAATATTTTGCTTTAATGCTACATTACAAATAGTTTTCTGATAATGAATCTCTAATTACTGATGACATACGTATAGGTAATGCGCTTCAGAAATCAAATATTTGCTGAAAATTGACTGCCCATTCGATTTGTGCACAAAATAACAACCGCTAATTGTTCATGAAATTTTACCACCATAGAGCAATTCGTTAAGAAAACACTAAAACGCAGTGTCTTCCTAATGATTTATATTAATTTATGTTAGTTAATTTATGTAATTGAAGTTTATTGAATAATGTGTGTTTATGTATGTATTTCTACATATGTGTTGAAAATAGTGCATATGTTTCTCACCGTTTTATGGTGTGCTTTATTTTTTTTCCGGAAAGTATGTTGAGTGTAAAGTATTGCATATTTGATTTCTAGTTCCCATATGCGTATGTGAAAAATATTGCCGAGAAAATATCGATCGTAGAAAAACTCGTAGGATAAGAAGTGTTTGTATCAAATGAATAAATAGCATAAATAGCCATAGATACACTAAGTATTCGCATTAGCGATGGATGAATGATCCAATTGTCTGGTGGAAGACCAAAAACTAATTGCCGAACACTTTAATTCGCTGTGAATTAGATAGTTTTAAAAAGTTTCATGAGAAGTCACTACAGAAATGAGTGATTTGCACTTTTCTTCATCACTTTATAAAATACGAATACTGCAACTCCGTTGTGGGCAACAAAGATCAAATGAGCTCTAAATCTGATACTTTTCTCTTAACGGTGAAGAAATGAGTGATAACGGCAAACATGAAGCCGTATTATGTGTTGAAAAATGTAACCAGAATATAAGCTGATCAAAGCTCTCGTGTCCAAAAGATCAGTGATTAGTTCACATCCGTCATATCTGCTGATGAAGTCTTCTGCCCTTTAGGCTAGTTGTTTCTGTCTTTTCCAGGATCTTCTCTGATCTTCAAAACGATCATGCCTTGAGATCTGCAAACTTGTACTCGTTTTCAGTAAACAAGCAAAGATTAATAAGGAATATTCTTTGCACGGTTATACACGGAAATGCGCGCCATGAAATTAAAAACTGTTTTGACGATACCTTCTGCGCTATTTTAGCATTAGCATAAGTTTTAAATGGTACCTATGCCTCACTCCCATCCCAAACACCATTTCCTTTCCAACGTCACTAATGGAGCCTCCGAATGATTTCGTACTTAACTATACTTGCGAGCTCATATTTCGCATATGACTGAGGCATAACTGAGGAAGAAATATTACTTTGAAGCATAATTGCATAAATTTGCGCGTCCTTTCATATAAACCATGAAAAAAAAGTTGGAGTAAGATCGGGTTGGTCACACCTAACAATCCTGAATGCACACCCAACCAAGATGTATTTGCACACAAAACGTACAGCAATAACTTTTATTTGTAGCGAAAATGTACATAAAATAAGACCGCGCGATTGCACAACAGCAATACATGCTCACTACATCATATTCACGATCTCAACTTCCTCTATTTATACATCTCCGAAATCGAATAACCTTAACTTTGAAAAAAAAATCAGACAGCCTGAGAAAAATACTGCTGAGGAGACAATATGAGCATGCAAATATGTAACTGCGAACAGACCGGGATGATATTCAAAAAATTTCTAATTTCAATTTTTCTTGCGTAATTTTTCATGCGTCCTCATGAAAAGTGTACCATTTAATAAATTTCTGGGAAAAAACAATTTGTTCTCTGACGAAATCTGAAAAAGAAATGAAATGAACGCTTTTCTTTAAACACCTTTTTGAAGACAGATAAAACACCATTGAAAAGCAAAGAATATTTTTAAACAGCAGACAGCTTGAAGTAAATTGTAAATTCTTGAGAAGACAATCGTAAATTATTCATCTGTACATGGTGATCATTAAACATTTATTCATGTTCAAAATACATAACCAAGCATTTTGTTGATATAAATTCACAGTAACTTATTACAAAGAATATGCTGAAAAGCTTTACAAATGACACATGGAAATATTCATAAAAAGTCTGAATCGCGTCATAAAAAACCAAATATTGACGAATGCTGACTGCTGGGATACATGATCATAAGAAATTGCATAAATTCAAAGGCAAGACGACGATTCACTTTGACACACTTATAAGAGACCTTCTGAATAATTGTCGTTGAAGCTGCTCAACTTGAAGCCGCCTTCACATTAATAATAGAGCACTCTTGAACGTTGTAGTAATTCAGCGGCCTAATTGGTTCCATCGTTTCACCTTAATAGTTTTGAGCAAGTTTATATTTGAATGAGTGCATAAGAGAGAAAAAATAAATTTTGCAGTAGTTGTGGATGTTTCCCACTTGATCAAAGCGTATGTTCGATATAATGAAGATACATCGCGAGTATCTCGAGTTTCGTCAAAACATCATAGTTTGCTTGTGCAGTTTTCTTGGATGAAGTCTGAACAATCGGATGAACGTATTTGTCTACTTAATCTAAGAACTAAAAAGTGCTTCGAAAGGGCATATAGGAACAAGTTGTCCTCGAATGAGAAAGCAAAGAGAGAAGTGTTCGGGTAAGTCATCGCTCATCTCTGATTAACGAGGACGTAGCAATGAAATGATCTGAACATCGAAGATCTACAAATACGCGACGAAACACTTCAACTGCATTTGAACACAAACATATCCCCTAATAAGTTTGTCTAACGAAATAAAACGATAACGCTAACCGAACTAAATATTCAGGGATTTGAACTTAATACTATCACCAAACGCAAACAAAGATGCAAAGGCAGCTAGCTATAATTTCGTCGATTCCCCTATCGATGCACCTGGCAACCATGCCCACGCATGATTGTTCTGACCTGTTTGGAAACGCCTGGTGGCCAGCCTGATGGCGATCCATTGGGAAGGCAGCCGGGAATGGAACCCAGACCTTCCCACGTATGAATCGGGAGCTCTACCACTGAGCTACTACCCCCCCCTAAACTACCCTCAAATACAGTTCAAAAATCAACTGTCAGTGCGGAATGTGCTTAGCAAAATATTCACGGCTCTAAAGCAAGCGCATCTGCTCGCATTTAATAGGCCCGAAAACATCGAAACGGGACGAAATGGAAAAACACATCTCTTGATCAGCGTTCGAGAAAGTAAACAAGCAAGCGAGTAGCGAGAATAATTTGATGCGATGAAGCAAGCAGCTTGTGCAAAATTGTGTATGCAAAACAACAAATATAAAATCTTTAAACCAAGATACGTTTAATTTTTTGAACTAACCTTACATATCACTGGGACGAAAATATTTTGATGCTTTTTTTCAATTTTTTTCAAGTCCAACTTTCACAAATCGTTTCGTTGATTTTTTTTTCATGCTCACCTTTGAAAACGAGTTTCGCCTTATTGATATCAGATGTTTTGAAGCCCTCCTCTTTCAGCACTTCTTTCAATAGTTGCAACACCGTATCGGTGGATTCAACGTCGATCGAAAGTGCTGTGCCTTTTTCATTCTGAAAACCATTTAGCATTGCCCTCATTTAAAAGTTTAAAGCATAACGGAGGGGGAGGGGGGTGAGAGGGGAGTGGTGGATTGCTCCTGAATTAGGGAGTCTTTCCCACAATTGAATGCGATCCTCAACATTCAAATAATCACCGTCAGTTGCAAAATTCACAACCGCAATCGAGGAAAACTGTTTTTGCTCGTTTAGAAAAGTAAAAACTGTGGCAATCTGTGGTTTATTATGAAAAATGATACATTCGCCGCCTAAAAATTTTGCTGCCCTTTCCCAGTTCTCACGAAAATCCCGCTGAAGACGATCGCCGATCCCCCTCTCACCCCTCCCCATTACCCATGTTCTTTACTGCAAATAGCCTTCATTTTTATGAAACATCTTTAAAAAAACAACACTACTTTATCGGTTCGGTCAAATAATATGGACTTAATGATGTCAACTGTATTAGTTAAGCTTTCTCATACATAGAAATTTCGCTTTCTCCCTTTCTATTACTACGGGAAGTCCCTTTTAAAGAAAAAAAGAAAAAAAAAGATTGTTGAGTGAATGATGAACTGAAATTGCTGACCTTAATGAAGAGTAGCATTGTGAGGTGTGATAAGCGAAGTTGGCGACAAAACGAACAGAGATAAGTACTGTAGAATATTCAACGAACTGACGCCAATGAAACGCGGATTTCTGAAAGCAAGTCGTTATTTTTAAAGATTAAAGAAAGCAAACGAGAAGCAACGAGAAACAAACAAGCGCTCGCCGGCTGCCCGCAACGCATCATTCATACACAATAGTCGAATGGAGCCGAGGCACGTGCTTTTACGAACAACAGATGACTTCACTGAGTGCTGGACGATGATCATAGTTCACTGCAATGGGAAGCCGACAGCACGCATAGAACGAGCGCAATCTATTTACGAGCGAACCATGGGCGTCACGCATTTTGCCTGCCTTTATTCCGGCCCGCTACTTCAGATGAATATGATGGTAGACGAGTGAAGACAAGCAAAAACAATCACCCCATCCCCCTTGTGTAGTGAAAGATCCGGATGTGCATGTGGATGCAGTTATGTAAAGTATATACGCTATACTTATCGAGCGACTTTTTCACGAAATTAGAACTGTTGGTGCTCATTTTGTTGGAACTTTTACGGTCGTCTTCCCTAAATTAATGATTTCTCATTCGCAAACTCATATTTGGAAACGTCTTTAATCGACGATGTAGTTTGCAACGTTGTGCATCGGCCAGGTCCACATTTCTCTCCCTGATTTACCTTTACCGTCTCATCATTTTCTACGCGCCATGTTCATTAATTTATCAATCGTTTCTGACCTTTGATTTCTGCCAGGTTTCATTGCTTGTGAGTTGAAGCTCACGAACCAGACCGACGAACAGAGAGAGAAATGTCATCAATAGACGCATGCATTACCTTTACATGCATATGCACAATCATGATCGGCCAATAATGCACTTTTGCTGCGCTTTTTAGCGTACGAAAGTGCTTCACATTTAGTATTGTCACACCATAAGCCTATATCAATCATGCCAAATGCTAATTTCTTCGTAGTGTGGTAATTGTGTCATTAGCGTTGCACATAAGGAAAGGCTTTCGAATGAATTTGAGGAACTATAAAGAGAAGAGAGTAATTGAGGAAAAAACCGGTTTTTTTTAACCCGACGTTTGAACACAGTTCTTCGTGTACAATGCATAGCCATTGTTTAACCGCTGCATTTATTCAGCCACCTGTTAAAAGGCCTTTCTTTTGAGGGCGCAAGACAGCGATATAATAGGAATTCGAGCTAAGAAACGGCAGCGAAACCGATCGACCCACATCACATGATGACCAAAGTTCAGTGATCAATGAACAAGCGTCGTTTAGCTTGGGTGCAACGCCGTCATGCAGAACAGTGCTAGCAGACAATAGTAAAATAATGCTGCTTTTTTCAATGTAGTCCGTGATATTGTTCTGACAATCCTAGGCATATTTTGCAGTATAAAAAAAATGAAATTTAAAATTTATGAAGACTATGCAGCTTTTATTTATCAACTATTGTGATTCCGACAAACGAGATATTTGTAAAATTACAAGAGATCGAAGCGCAAATCTAGCTATCCTCTAATTGCGCTGCCCTTTACTCACTAGAGTTTCCTGCTACGATCTTTGTTCAAACAGCGAGTTCATCGAAATACTGGAATATATTTCGACCGTTTTTATGGGCACTCATGTATTCTTGCAAGGACGACGCTGAGAATACGAGAAAACGTAAAGGAAATTTAAAATGTCAAAGAAGAAATGCGCGTTAAAAAAAATAAATAAGAGGGACTCAAAGCCAATTCACGGTAGGACGCTGAAATTACAGCAAGGCATTAATAATCCAAACAAGGACGGCGAGAAAACGTTTAAGAACAATGAATCCTTTTTCGTCTCTATACTTTTAAAGACATATGCCATAAATTACAAGAAAAGGACGAATATTTGGGAAGAAAATTTTGGTTCTGATCATCCTTAACGACAGCTCAGCTATGCACCAAATGCGTAGCTGAGCTATCGTAAAGGATAACAACGGGCGGTATTATAAAAATGCCCCAATGAGATGGGTCATTGAGACCTAAGTGATATCCAAAATTTCACATTCGAATAAACATGGAAATAAATAGTTGCGTTATCAATTTAGGAAAGCATATGATGATCACTCTGATAATCATTAGATGATCATTAGATCGCCCGCTATAAGACGATCACTAAAATTGTTGTCCCTTCGTCGTATTCACGATACGTCTGTTTATCGGACAGCACAAAGTATGATATGGTCGAGAAGTGCGTCGATGGGTTTTTATGGCCATCACAGACTTCTTGCTCATAACTGTATGATTAGATATGTGATTGGTAAAACAGTTACGTTCACGACTGATCGCTCGCCCATTATGAATTACATTACGAAAAGAAAATCTGCTCATTTGGTTGAAAAAGTTTGTTTTTTCTTTCAGAATTCGACAACATAGAATAAATTTGGTGATATTTTCTTTAAAAAAAAAAAAAGAACGACGAAAAATTCGTTGAAACACTTCATAGAAATAATCGCAAGGACACTAATAATTGAAATCAATAATGGAATATAAACGAAGAAAAAAGGCAGTATATATTAGCCAAGCATAATTCTTTCTTCTTCTAGAATTCCAAGGATTTACTGCTAAAATGAAAACGGAAAAAGCACATCTCGGCTTGAAGAAAGACAAGACAGAAAAACGATCTCCAAAAATCATTAATGAACAAAATGGACTGAAAGAAAGATTCACCTGAAGAGCAATTATTATTCATTTAAGTTTGTGTTTTTTTCAGCGGTGTTTTCTGAACTGAAAGCATTGAATGGAGCAGTAAATTGTAAAGGGAACTTGATATCAGCTAATATTAACGTTGAAGATTGTTTCCACGAAAGCATTACATTAGATCCATTTCGGTGGACAATGAGCGAAATAATGACTGTTTATTTGTTTGGTCACGATCTATCAATAGACCCTCAAAACAAAAACTTTTTCCATGAAAAATTCATGTCCACAGTTTTTTCAAAAAACTCTTATCGAGAATTTTTACAATTGTTTTTTAAAGAATGTCAAACTTATGGTAAAAAATTTCAGTTTATGATTGTGGAAACTGAAGAAAAGATACTTTATAAACCGAACGAAGAGTTTGTATTTTCTTTTCGATCACCCCCATCATAACGTAAATTTTCCCATATTACTTTTACCATTTGTCCGTTGAATACGGAAAAAGTAAGCTGACAATGTAAACTCATTTTTTTCCGTACTCACCGAATATGCATAAAATGTGTAATTCTCGAACTGATGAGATTATATAAAAAGTACAGTGTTTAAAAACAATGCTTTTAAAACAACAAAACGGCTAGCAACTTTTAACAAAAAAAAAAAGAATTAAAAGGGATAATCAGATCGCTGCTGAACAACGGTGATGACAGCATACAGTGAGTTAATCGAATGCAAAGGATTAAAGAGAAAGTCATTCCCGCAACACATGCACAGTCACAGAATCTGCATGCTCTACGATTTTACTCATATATAGAGCTTAGCATAGCCAATGCTAGCACAAGTTTGTCGATCGCAGCAGAAGAACTTTCTTGAATCATACTAAAATACACAAGGGTATACCCTCAAATCTGGTCATAAAGAGCACTTCCCTCTCTCGATCCCTCATGAAAAACAGAACCATCTTCTTGAACGGCTACCCCCTTTATCATGGCTCCTCCATCCCAGCTTCCTTCTTCCCTCCTTGCTGTGATGAACTTATCTTTTCTGCCAGCAATACTCCACCGCCAAGCACCATGAAAAATAAAGCCCTTCCGTCGAAGAGATGCCACATTCGAGGCCCTATAGAAAAACCTTGCGCGGACCTTAGATAAGGTTGCAAAAAAGCCACGTAAAACGATTCATTTCGTGATATGGGGGTTCGTGAAGGAGCGATTACTTATCGTTATCGCTACTCGTTGCTCGATTTGATAACAAGTACCCGTGAGTCCCTTCTTTCGCAAACGCTGACTTCCCAAAGATAAATTGCTTGATCAAACAATACATTTTCGGACGTCATGATCTGTGATAACGCTAAATCTCCATAGATCGTCACTGATCACAAAAAGATCGGTATGCGTATTTGTAGGAGCGAAAAATTGCAGAGAAATATTCAAAGAATCATACAAGTTTTCGGAAACACCACAACGAATGAACTTGTACGTATGTATTTATTAGCGCACATACGGTTTTTGGGAGGAGAGGATTGTTCGTTCGAACAGTTAGAAAATAAAATTGTAAAGAATAAGTGAGAAAGCGAGCTGAGGAGATGGCACGATATGCGCTCTTATGAATCACCTTTTAGAATAGCCAGTTTTATAAACACGGATGTTAAAAACTTGAATTCTATCCGACCCAACAACTCGTGTGTACTTTCTACTAGAAATGCGAACTTCTTCCGCTTCACATTAAGAATGCATTCCGATCAGAACTGAAATGTGTGCAAGTTTTTTGTCTCGTTAAGTGAGTAAAACTTTCGGGTGTCGTTAAATTGGTTGGTAATTCGGGATAGGAAGTAATCTTTCGATGTAGATTACGTCTTCCAATTTTCATAATTTCGCTTCAAAGGTTCCCAAGTTGAAATAACTAAACCGATTGAGAGGCATACACACATGAATAGAGAGAACATCGCTATAATGCGCTATGCATTTTGCAAAAATGGTAAAACACGTAAAAAAGGTTATCTTTTATGAAACACAAAGAACTAACCGGTAAAGGCTTATTTTACTTATAATTTATTAGTAATTTTTAGGAAATTCTCAATAAAATATCAAAAACACTTAACGATTTGCTCCTCCAGTTGGAGGAACCTAACCACGCTACGGGACTGTTCATGATAGGACGACGTGATAAGGAAAAGGAAATTCTGTTTGTAAGCAGGCATCGTGGTAAATTTTAAAAAATTACAAGGTTATGCGCTCAATCGACTCTAAAACTGAAAGCGGAATGTGTATTCCAACAGAATCTGAAGTTAGAGGAACGTCGAAGATTTTCATTGAGAAGCTGTAAAACATATTGAATAGTTGGCATAAGAACTGCATTGTTGGACTGGACATGCATAAATTGCACAGCACATAGTTCCCACCTTACAGTCATCCGATTGGAAGGAATTCAAAAAAGTGCAAATTTTTCAGCATTTTCAGAACGCAATTACAAATAGTATTTTATGAGCCATCTCTTTCATTATTTAGAAGTAGTCCGCCTTCTATGTTAAAAGATTTCAATATATCTTTATGAAGTTTTGGCTATACAGCAATGGCGGCAAATTTTTGCCCAAAATGATCAGTCTATAAGCTTCGGTCTGAGAACAGTGAGCCACTAAAAACATCTAGTTAGTTTAGTTAGTAGTCCGTCTTCTATGTTAAAAGATTTCAATATATCTTTATGAAGTTTTGGCTATACAGCAATGGCGGCAAATTTTTGCCCAAAATGATCAGTCTATAAGCTTCGGTCTGAGAACAGTGAGCCACTAAAAACATCTAGAATTGCGATGGAATACACAGAACTCCAGAAAGCGGCCAACGAACATTGGTCCCAAATATCACACAGTAGCATGTGAAAAGGCAACAGGTTTTGCACATGTTTTATGCACACATGCGCGCCCACATAGCGTGAAAGCAAATACATATTTTGAATCCTGTTTATGCATTTGCCTCATTCGTGAGTTATATATGGAATAGAACTCCAGAAAGCGGCCAACGAACAATGGTCCCAAATATCACACAGTAGCATGTGAAAAGGCAACAGGTTTTGCACATGTTTTATGCACACATGCGTGCCCACATAGCGTGAAAGCAAATACATATTTTGAATCCTGTTTATGCATTAGCCTTTTCTACACAGTTATCGATAAAATATTTTCTTACGTAAACTCTAGATAAGGCATACTTATCGATCACAAATTTTTATCTTATCAAATTGAAATTTATTTTTTAAAACAGCATGACAGACTTCGGCCGAACCTTCGCATTCGGGCAACACACAATACAACTAGTGTATCTTTATGATATAGCGAGAGTATCGAAAAGCTCGAATCCTGCAAAATGCATTGTAATGGCTCCGAATAACAGCTTCTGTTGGTTACAGCAATTTTGAGCAAATACGATATCGTCAACACTTCAAATATTGCGTTGATGTTTTCACAACTAATCGATGTGAACAAAATTTCAGCATGGGAAATGAATGTTTCATGGGGACACGAGTAAATCAAGAAGTATCGTGATACGAACACTAACGACGAGGCAAGAATTTTTTATTCTAAGTAGAGACATCCCGATAGTTATTCATTCTGTATGAAGCATCCGAATGTGAGTTAATTAAAAGACAACCAAATTATGTCAGAAGATAGTTTAGTTAGACTTAAAGCTCTCGCAGTAAGAAATAAACCGCTTAATTTCACATGCTCAACACTTTACACGCCAACCATAACAATTTCATGCCACCCAGCAGCAGTGCCAGTGTGGTAAACTGTCTGCACGAATACGCATTGAAGGGCAACGATTGGGGTGAGCATTCATGATTGATACTATAACGCTTTGGTGGAAAACAAAAAAGTGGTAGATAAAGAGTTAAACAGTTCGCAGACGGTTATCGATAAATTCAGAAAAAAAACCTAGGTGCTGAGATGCTCTTGCATAAAGTTCGCCCAGTGAATAAAAGAAACGAAACTTTCGTTACTCAAAATTCGTTTCGGAGATATTCATTTCACAGCAATATCGATATACCAGTAAGTAGAACGAAAAATTAACTAGCCACCATAAAGTACTGGGAGGCATCATCAATCGATCCCGCAAACACGATGAATGTCTGTCTCATTTCGCGACCGAAATGGCGCATAAATATGCCACAAAAGGCATCAAAGACCACAAAGAAAGTACATCAAAGCACTCGATGCCACGGCAAACGTCAATCTGATTTCCCATACAAAAAGCCAAATCAACGAATTCGACACACAACTTCGTTGGAGTCGGGTGATGTGCACCACGATCAAAACAAACCAGGTCATATGCAAGCTGGCATCTAATTCTGTAAATCACGAAACGTAGAGGAACGGGGCAGCGGAAGAGCCATTCAACTCCGCTGGAAAATTCTTAACTTAGAAATGCCTTTTACCCACCAGTTATCTCTTCCACCCAAAAAGAAGCTGAACTTTCAGTAACGTGTTCCCTCTACTATTTGATTATTATTTGCCTAAAATTTTCAAAATTTTTAAAACCAACTTCTTTCGCCACGTTCTCAACGCTCAAAAAATACAAATTTCGTGGTCTTCAGTAATAATAAACTACTGAATTTTAAGGTCCGTCACACATTTCAGGAAAATTAGCATGGTCTGATTTTGTGAGAAGTATTTACGAAGTGTTTTTTATTTTCGATAGTGATGCTTTCGGAATTTCTTTAAAAATATAGAGGAAATATGACTTGGCATTGCTAGCAATGTTTCAGTCTTCGCTGTCCATAACTATGAAATAATAACTGAAACATCTTGACAAGTTTGTTCGTGTGGCACCAGGAACTCGCAGTTGTTTTGAGCGGTTACAGATTTCTAGGCCTCTCAAGCATATATAAAATTTCTGTAACATTCAATAATCCATAAATTTGTTTCTTGCTGCAGTGAGTATCCATGCATGTCAAGTGCGAGATCCGGATCCGGCGATTTCCGGCCACGGAGTGCTTATTCCTTGCAGTTCTAGGGGTATCTCGGGTATGGAACGCCCCGACGATGCTATAGGAGTCCAGGAAATGTGACGATTCCACAAAGCTTAATTAGCTTGAGTAAAAATGAAACTTAAAAAGGCAGGAGGATTCCAGAAGACGCAACCGTCGCAAAATCATGCGATATGGTGCTCTTCTTCAATGCGACACTAACTGAACTGTCATGTGTGTACTGCAGGTCTTCTAAGTACTCGTTGTCAAAGTTGTTTTTGTAGCGCGCCTTATGATGGCTTTGTGTATATGTGCCTCTGCCTGTCCATGATTGTCGCGTAGTTTCATCCAGGAAACTACTGGCGCTGGAGTTACGAAATCAGCGCTTATCGTTCCAGCCGGGCAGGGGAATTATTCGGAGTTGGGGAGTAGAAACTGGATGAATCATGCAATAACTGTAGTCAGAGTAACGCAGCACTGGGTCGAGCCCTGTTTATTTTGAACTTCGTGAATAACATACTATTACTATCTTGTTATCTCCAGACAACATTCGATACACTCGTCACAAGCAGTCAGGCTTGGCACTTTTGGCTCCAGTGTCGGTATAAATCGGGAGAGGACGAAGATCCCTTGGCCAACACGTTAGAAAGCTTTGATCCCGATCCCCCGATACATGGGAAAACCCTAAATCCTAAAATGGGAACCCATCCCAAAACGTGTAATCTAATAACCAGGTTGCCTTTTGCACACAATTAGAGATATATTCACCAAGAGTGCAAGAAGATGTTGTAAGTACTTAAAAGTGGTTTCAACCCATGAGCGGTGAGTTCGCATGTAAACATACTGCTAAAGTATCGCTCTTTTGCTGCCCTTCTGAAGGAAAATGCAACCTGGCCGAGTGCACAATGTGTACAAATTTCGAACCATTTATTTTCATTTTCTTTCGCCGTCTTTCCTCTCTTTTCCAGCATACATATCAGGGTTCATTTCCCCAACCTTTCCGAGTTTTCCCCGTATATTTGCTGCAATCAAGCCGATTTAAACGTGAATGGAATCTGTCCAATTGCTTAGCAGGTTATGGCAGCGGCTGCTTCCATGTAATGGTTTAGCACACATTCATATGTGTTCGTAAATTGAGAACAGCTGCAAGGTCGAATTTCGTTGGGAATTCTTAGTTCTTATAGTGAGTGAGCCACTACATGCAGCGAACGTTTTGATATTCGGAGTGATTACAACGGATCCAGCGTTTGATAAACGTGCATTGATCAGAATGCTTTTGAACTCTGAAATGATCAGGCAATGCATGAATCAATAGTTGCTTCGTCAGATTACGACGTCCTTGATACAAAGGGTTAAAGAGTAAGGAAAGGGGGTACTAGGTTTGGTGACTGTCGATATTGAACAACGGATGGTGAGATATAGCTCTTGGGTGGAATATTATGCTGGTCGCATAAGCAAAAAAAAAGGTCACCATCACATCATGCCGACACATTTTGCGAAGTCGAATCATGCCGATTAATCTTAGAATAATTCGCATAATTGATTTCTTCATAATGGTTTGTTGCGAAGATCATCTCTTTATGCGCTCTAAAGCAAAACGTGCAATTGTGGCACAAATGCTTAATCTTTAAAACGGCATCCTTAATGCAGCGACCATAAAAACATTTGCGCTGATATTGTGCAAAAGATCGGAGAAATTGAAAGTGAAAAATGCATTGCAATTTTCAAAACTAATATCTTAATTCATCAATATGCATTTTCATATTGCATTAACTCTTACTTAGCACCTCTAATCAATTCAAATACAAAAATGCACTTTCGAAGAGATTACCTGCGATACTTTCGTTCTTCATTTTCAGTATCAGTCGCACGCAATGAACGCTTCGAAATTTTCGTATTCAGAAAGTAACGAAAGTTGTACACGACAAATTTCACCTCAACTCGTTACGATGGAATACATATACACATTCAAAAAAATTAGTTCGCCTTTACCTGTAACAAGAGAACTAACCACAAATACTGTCTGACGAAAGAAGCACGCGGCGATATTGAGCTGTAAAAACCAAACTCTTAAAAGTTTCGATTTTAAAGTGCCATATTTTGCGTCTTTTTCAAAATTTCAAAAGCGTGTTGATAAATTCAAACGTAGAGCGCAGTTGCAAGTATCTCCTTGCCTTGGGAGAATAGAGCACGAAGGGGGGGTTCGTGGAGCCGGGTGTGCATCCTTAACTCTCATTTGGGAAAACTTCGGTTTAAGATGGGCTTCTGTATTTTCTTCCTTTTTTTTTTCAGTGAAAATAATGTAGAAATTGGTTCCATTACTTTCAGGAATAAAATTTCCTTGTGTCATCTATCGAATTTCAGTCTTTTTTCAAATAATCAATGCCTTAAAGTCATCTACATCTATAAAGTTATCATATAATATGTCCAGTGTAACGACGAGCTTCCCTTACTCTAAAATTGCTAGTTTGAGTGTTCACGAACGGTTGGCCTTAAAATGGAACTTAAAGTGATGTTGACTGACGGGACTTTAAATACTTCTGTTCGGTCTTTAACCTGTCAGGGCACTAAAGTCAGCAGACAAAGGACGTCTCCTGCGATCCAGTCAATTTCCATCTTCCCAGTTTGCTCCTCTCGCCATCCCTCCTTTCCATTACCTT
>JPKZ01000901.1:240325-251415 GCA_000803305.1 Toxocara canis
TACTTCCTAGCGTCCACATTTTCCTGAATGTTGTGCTTACTTGATTTCCAGCAGTTCCATCACCAAATGGAGACGCAGTTATAGTTTTAGTGCTGGTGAAGTGAACTTGGAAATGTGGAGGGAGGTCTGAGTGCACTTCATTAGTAGTCGAGAAGACGTGATGTTTGTTCATAAGTCCCGTGCACAATTTCTTATGGTTGAATCTATATTTTGTTTGTTGCGTTGTGCTGTGTCAGCGATGATAAAATTTCTGTCTTCTTGAAAACTTTCTTCAAGTTTATCACTCGTCGAATTTTCAGGACATATCCTCAGTGGCCAACGAGTTGATTTGGCGTCTCGTCACAGTTTCTGCCGGAATGTCTGAAAGAAAGTAAGTTTTAAATGATGCTCTGCTTGTACTTCGTGCGCATGAAGTTTCACGCTGACAAACTAATGAGCAAAATCGAACTTTTCCGTCCTAAATCGGCCTCTTATAAAATGACAATCCTAGTGAGCAAATGCTATGTTGATGCGAAACGATTGAAATTGCGCAAACTAGAAGGCAAGATTGGCCATACATGTTAATAGCAAAGGAATGCAAAGGCAGCTGTAATTTCATCGATTCCCGTGTCGATGCAGCTGACAACCATGCCCGCGCATGATTGTTAGAATACATACGCATGTTAATTATGTTAAATAACATGTCAATTAGCTAATTTAAAAGAATACATTCGGTTCGTTGATTGCATGCATACTTTCGACAAAACTTCATTTACGGTTAACAAATGGCGCTTCTAAAAGTAGAAATGCATGCCAGCGAACTGCTCCGGTATGCCGTTTGGCAACGCAGTGATCGGTCATGTCGAAGGTGCAGTTCGGCCGGTGGAAGTTTGTGCTCCTCTAAGTAAAAAATGCGTCAATTTAAAAATACACTGATATGCTTTCCCCCGCAGTGCACAAGTTGCTTTGAAAGTAGGTGTGGGAGGCAACCTGGGGTGTATATTACACCGAGCAAATTTCATAATTCTGGCCCTAGTGGTTCTCAAATTGAAACTGCTGGACGAACAGACAGAAATACACGCGTAAGGGCGGAAACGATGTCGCAGCAACATGCGTCCTGGATTTCCAATTTGCCAAATGACATAAAAAACGGCGACGGAACATAGCGTGTCGGCATCGCGAAAGGTGTCATTGAATTTTTTGAAAAGGAGAAGCTTCGCAGACTTCATCACCAAAAAAACCTTCCCAATTTTGCACCTTCCTAATTTGCATACAATATCCCTCTTCACGAAGGCTATTCTTGTAATTTTGTCCTTTTTGCAGCAGTGTATTGCTTTTCTATTATAATGCGACGCTGAGTGTCGTGGATAACTTTTTAATTTAAACTTAAGTTTTTAATTTGACTTCTAATTTAACTTAATTTTCAATTAAAAAGTATGGAGTAATGTGTTTGCGCCGTGTTAATAATTTGTGTACTTACTGCTTCATTGACATTAGTTCTTAATCTAGAGGAATGGGACTAGTTTTTGGATGGCAAAGATTGGAAGTTGAACAAATAGAGAGTTGGGTTCATTAATTCACCCAAAAGTTGCCTCTAAACTTATGCGGATGGGATACCAATGCTTGGAGATGTCAAATCACGAATGATTTTTGTGTTGTTGTTTTCAAATTGCGTGCATGAAAGTCTCATATATCAGTACTTGTGCAGTTGGGTCAGAAAGCGATATGACACACTTCTTTGATGGACTCTATCACACTAGTGGCCTACCTACTGTTAAATACGGTATTTTATGAGAGCAGAAAGAGTTTTTGCAACATAGAGCGAACTTTTATAGGCGGGCGGCCACTCCTTCGCGTCGATGTGCGAAACGTCTTGACGATAAGGAAATGGTGGAAGTAGTGTGTCGTATATGTCCGTATGCGGGTGATGACTCGTGTGTTGTGGTACTGGATGAAGAACATGTCAAACTGGTGCCTCCTTCCGCGATATCACAAAGAAATGGACTGCCTAATGTAAGTTGTAATAGTTCATCTATTACAACTTATCGTCAAAACACTTCCAACCACTTTTTTTAAATATAAAAAACAAATAGTCATTTCCGTAAAATTAGCTCAGTAGGTAAGCGTTATTCATTTTCAGTTAACTCAATCGGCGGTAATCCCCAAAAAAATGCTCGTTATATGAGAGAATTTCGATAGTTTTTTTTGGTGCTTCGTTCTATGAAAAACTTTTGATCTCGTTTTGCGTACCAAATTACAATTTAGTTCGATTTGCGCTTAAAAGTAATGTTTCATCTTTTCCCTCGACGTGCGGTCTGTCCCATACGCACAGCGTCAGTGATGAAAAGGTCGTTCTTATGCAAAATGCTTGGTGCTAGTTAAGGACATATTTGTAAATACCGCACAGATGAAAAAAGTATCATTTGTTCACACTGTTCGCTGCCTTACGTCATCCTCGTTATAATGACGTTGGCGTGCGAGAAAATGCTATTCTTGCTGCGCTTCGAAATTTTTTTCGAGATCATTTCTTACTGCGTACGGTGATCGGCAGGAAGAGGATTTTATAGCTACTCATGTTTCTCATTTTTCACGTCCGTCCACGTCTTAACTATCTGTTGGATATGTTCGGCAGCTGTCTGTTGTCGCCCATCTCTGATGCCAACTAGGTGTCATTAGTATGAAATTCAGATGCAATATCCTTTATTTCTCCATAAGAATTTGAGCGAACTTTCAGCAAGAAACGATCTACAAGTTCTCATGTGTATTCGACGAAAGCGATGGGCAACGAACGATATTCGACCGAACAGCGGTCGATCTGATTGAAAATCTCGTTCGTGGCAGGAATTCGCTCCTTTTCACCTATGGTGTCACCGGTAGTGGCAAAACATACACAATGACCGGCAATACAACGGTATTATCTCCTCGCTGTTTCGTGCACTTACTCACAAAATTAAGAAAAAAAAGGAAAAATTCAGTTGCTGTAGTATTGTACAGGGGAAGTTCTCTCCGAGACATTGGAACGTCGTAATCTGTGCGTGTTGAATCTCTCTCTCCCTCTCTCTCTTCTTCTGTCTCTCTTGAAAAAGCTACATCATCTAATCTCCTTGCTCAGAGTGGGCAAAACTGTTTTCCCAGTTTGTATAGAAGGGGAAAAAGGAGGAACAGTGCTTCTCTCCCCGCCGCACATCCCTAGCGTGCTTTCGAGGAGTTATGGAAGGAAGCTGCTTTTCAGTGATTTTTTTGCCTCGTCTTATGTAGGCGTATATAATTTGTAGATTTACGTACGAAGCAGTTCTGCTTTAATTCAATGAAATAAATTGTTTTCTAATTTTTAGCCGCTTTTTTCATCCCACTCTAATACACACAGTCTGTTTCGTTTGCGGCCATATAGTGAATAATCGGAACGAAAGTGCGTTGATTAAGGAGCTGTCAACGGGTATATTGCCGCGTACATTGGATGTAATATTCAACTCGTTGCCGAATCGCGTCGATAGATGTGTTTTCTCGCCGGACGGTCGTAACGGCTTCGAGGTTCGCACTGAACTTGAAGCTGCACTCGCAAGGCGACGCCTCGAAACCAGCCGATCCAACAGCATCGAACTTGCAAATCGTTACGTTGAACATAAACGGGTATTTTTAAATTTTTGACTATAACGTTTATAATTGCGTCTGGCTGTAGAATTTCCTATGAACTGTGGTGAGCCAAATGCTGATGAGTTTACAAAATGCAAACAGATCGCTCTAGAAAACCGATGAGAAAAGGTAACAGAAAGGAGATACGAATTGTTAGCGAATACTAAGCAGCGTTATATCGGTGCTTTGCTTTGTTTAAATCGTGAGCAAGCGAATATCTCAAAGATCAAACGTTTTCCATCCTCCTAAACTAAGTGTCCCATTTTGTTCACCTCATTACGCCATATAATGTTGGATCGTACAGAGAGGTAAACATTTCATATATGCGTATACGCACATTTGACCACGTTCTTTAAAGACTACTCGACAACAACCCTATACCTGCCTAGGCGGAACTGTCAGGTGAGTCTTGTGTTCCTGTGGCCGCAATGCATGTGCATCAGGCTTCTTGATATTTAATGAGCATTTTAAAGCTGTTTTCGACTCAGTCTGTCGCAGACTAATTTATTTATTAATACTTCCGGCCTAGTCTCAGGTGGGATGGGCTGTATCGGATTTAAGCTAAGTAGAAGACAATAAATTATTACGTAATAGCTGATTGGACTGTTGTTTAAGAAATAATTTGAATTGGAGGTGAGCGGTGCCAACGACGAAATGTTGTGCGCGGTGTTCGTGTCATATATCGAAGTGTACAATGATGTATGCTATGACTTGCTTGATGAGCCAGTTGTAGGACGTGATGGAGCTAGGTAAGAATATTTCTTTTTCCCTAAAATATTGCAGCGCTGGTTGTTGCTCTCACCTGCTATTGAAGTGAATGCTGTTTTCTGTGCAATTACATTTTATTTCACACGAATTTAAAAATCTGTTTTGTTATAAGATTTTAAAAAATTCATTTATTGCCTGTGCAAAATTTTCTGACCTTTTTTTCTACTTCCGATCAAAGCGAAAAGCATGCTGCAGTGGCTGAAATTCTGATTAGATGAAATGTGAACTCTTTGAAGTTAACAGAAAAATGTCGTCAGTTTTTTGGCAGTCTGTAAAAAATCGAAACCTGGTTTGTGCATTCTACCAGCTGGTAGCTTGAAAAATCTTAGGCAGAGTTTTTTCTTTTTCTCGGCGATTAGCTGCAAGAACAGAATGTCAGTACAGCTTTACGTACTTCGTAGATCTTTTATAGCAGAAAGGAGAAAGAGCGTATTCCTGGGACCCTGGCTAAGAATTTCTTGGTAAGCCACTTTTCGGCAAACATTCGTTCTGTCTAAGAATGACGTTGGCGATGACTCGTACTTGTAGGATGCTGGTGGGCAAGGAGGTTCGACTGGGAGTTAACAATATGGTTTACGTGGAGAATGCAGTCGAAGTGGAGGTTGATTCCAGCGATGAGGCCTTAGAGTTGTTCTGCAGAGGTTCGTTCTAGTTGTGCTTATGATGAAATCATGCATTAGTGTTACCCTTCTCGGCGTCCACACGCGAGGCGAACGAGGCTTTGGAGTTATTTTGTGGTTGCATTCGATTGCTGGAGTATTAAATTACCCTCTCATTATTCGCCAAATCTGAAAGCGTCGCTGTTTGTGTGAGGCGAATTTGTTCAAGATAGGAAACGGAAAGCTGAGCTGTGGAAAGCTTTCCGCTTGTTTTATCTCGTTGTTTCTGTAATCATTTTTCGTTCATCGCAACGCGAAGTTCCATTAAAATAATTATTAATTGTTTTTTTTTTAAAAAAAAAGCTAGACGTAGCCCGTTGACATCATGGAGTTTTTCTCAAATGGAGGTCGAGGTGATGAAGGCGGTCAAAAAAAACCCATGGTTCTGGTAGAAGGTAAATAAAGCCATTTTTTGATATTTGTGGAAAGAATGGAAGGCAGCTGCGATAATTCATAGGAGTGTAAAATTTTTTTACTCAGCCAGACCCAGCGGAAATATCTTACTCTCAAAAATCTACCGTTTTTCGAAGAGCTAATAGTGAGAACAATGAGTATTGATGGAATGTAAGGCTAAATTTGAGGTCAGGAGCATCGTCGTGTGGGTGACACTTTGTTGAACAAGCAGAGCAGTCGATCGCACTCCATATTCAACATTCGGCTGGTTATGGCACCGTGCAGATTCGATGCCTTCCATCCGGAAAGTGATCCCACCAGGGTATTTATAAACTATTTTGCTGTTTAAGAAATTTCTTTATCGGACGAAATCATGAAACTGATGCTTAGATGATGAATACGCATGTGTAGCACGTCGACTATTGATGTCTTCCTCAAATGCAGTTGCCTCTGCGATGTTTTGGTCAGCCAAATGCAGGAACTATAAATGAAGAATATCTTGATGGACAGAAAAAAGTAGTTAGCAAAGAGATAACATTTTGAGATGTATTTTTATTATCCTTCTTTTCGTGCAGCACAGTTTAAAGTTCATAACATTTTATCCTAGGTAATGTGCTAAACCAATGAAAACTCTAAAACGTCGGAGTGGAAGAAGTTTTTCTGCATTTTACTTAAGCCTTTCTGAGTCGATTTATGTGTGTTCCGTGGTATCATGCTTATGAATGTATTATTGATATCATGTTTTATGTTTCTCTATGCTATCATATTTGTGCTTAGAGGCTTTGAAACTCATTGCTAATACTGCTAAATTGCGGCCACTCTACTGCTTCATTGAAATGCACGATATTTTTGCAAGTTCTTTTTTTTTTGGATCAGAATGATTCTCGAGAGCTGACCATTTTTAAATATGTAGATGGCAGTTGCTTTTTGCGTTTCTAATTTTCGATTTTTCTTTTAAAAGATAGTAGAGCAAAGCATTTCCGTATGCTTGATTCGTTAGTTCGTTAGTTAGTACACTTTTGTAATTAGTTAAGCTTTCCCAAACCAATTTATTCCCTTTTTCCGTAATCTGTACCCTCTTAAAGAAATTTCAACGTCAGTCTTTCCCGGTTTTCATATCAGCTGATGTGCCTTTTACTCCGTTGTAGATTCACGTAAGTCAGTTATCGTTGGTGGATCTGGCTGGTTCTGAGCGAACCAAACGAACTGGAAATGAGGGTACACGTCTCGTGGAAACAGGAAAAATCAATCAGAGCTTACTTGTGCTTAGACAGTGTTTCGAGAAACTTCGGTTTGTTCTCTTTTGACGGTGTACCTTTTTTTACATATTTCTAATGTTCTATCTTGTTGTTATAATTTTATGCGTCTTCGAAAGAGCGTTTCGGAATGAATATGTTACAACATGTAACAGCCATCCACAGTGCCAATCTTATTATCGACATATTGTTTTTTTTCAGCGGGATGAAATATTATTCTTTAATGAAAAATTGCAGGTATTCTCTGTTAAGTACGGCAAATAATTCATTTGCCGGAAATCGGTAACGATTGTGAAGAGCCTTCAGCAATTTTTTGATTTAAAAAGGAATCAGATTTGGACCGGCTTATTTTTAAATTATGAAGTGTTGCAGTGATCTTGGAAATTTTGCTAGGTTTTTGCGATTTCTTGTTATGCTTATTGGCAGGAAACTCGATAATTTTCTAGTAAGCACTGATATTTTTCTGCCCGTTCTTGAGTAGAAAGTGATAACAGGAGAAGTGGCACTTTGAACGAGAATCTTGAGCAAAAGCGCTGCACTGTTCTCATGTTGAGATTGCTGAGATCGCAGATGGTAATGATAAAGTTCGTTATTAGATGATCAAAGAATAACTGAGAGAATGTATTAATACGAATAATTTTCAGAGTAGAAGTGAGTGCGAGAAATGTGGAAAAACTGTTCATGTGATCAGAGAGTGATCGAATGAAGCTATACAAGCAGTGCATTTTATTCAAAAGTTGAGGTCATAAAAAGATCGGAAATCGAAACTTCGGAGCCATTTGGTAAATATGGGATAGTTTTTTGCCGGTACAGTTCGAAACCGGAGTTTGTCTAAGACATATAATAAGCAGAGTAATAGTGATGATTGTGAAGGTAGATCCGACCACAGCCAGTTTGTAATCGCGACCGATGTCTGTTGCATGGAACGTCGTTCAATAATTTGGTGCAAATCCATTATGCGTTTTTCAGTGAGAATCAGCGCAGTCTTGGGCCACCGGTGCCAGTTCCATACAGAGAATCGAAAATCACTCACCTTTTCAAGAACTACTTCGAAGGTAGTGGCAAAGTTCGTATGGTCATTTGTATCAACCCTAGACCGGGCGATTACGCTGAAAATGTGGTACGTTTTTCAGTAGTATTTATCCGTTATTATCCTAATAGAATTGCTTCTTTCGTTCTATGGACTTTTCGGTAGCACATTTTCGTTTGCTTCATGTTGCGGAAGTCGCGAAGTCACCCTGGTTTGCTGAGCGGAGAGGAAGGATTAGCCGATTCGCGAAGGCGTCATTGGAGAGACCGATTTGCTGATCACTAGTTCATCCGAGAGGCCACTGTCCGAATGTGAAACCGTTCCCTCACGTTTTCTCTCCCGTTCTCCTTGTAGCATACAATGGCAGCGGAAAAATTCTCGCCAACGAAATAATAGTTCTAGCTTAGCACTGCGCTTATAAGTATCATCTCTGCCGAAATGTTTCCGTTTCAATTTAGCAGTCGAGGTCCAGTTAGGGCTGCGCTGATGGCTGCTGGTCACAATTCATTCATGTGAGACCTAACATAGTTCGAAGAACTGGTAAGTTTCTCGGGAAGTCAACTTTCATATAAAGTGAAGCAATGTCAAGTTTAGTGTTGCATTTACGTCAGTCGTATTCACGTGATACGCCATTCCTGCTTGGTGGGACGAAGAGAACATAGTGCTGAAGGAGACGACAGAAAGAAAAAGAGGCGGACACATGAGAGCGTTAAGAAGAGAATTGCCGATCTCAATGAGAATCGTGAATTCAAAGTGCTCATTTGATCATTCGATTGCTCGTTCTGTGTAATAGTTGACTTTTGAGTTCTGTACGATAGTGTGGAGAGGATCCTGGTGGCGCTGTGGACTACGGCAGAGCATTGGCGCGTTTTTGCGATGCTTGATGCTTGCAGAGTTGTTATTTGAATAATTCATTACTGAAGTGGATACTGCTTTTTTTATTTGTAATGAGGTTTTTTGTTATTGCGGCTTTTTGCATGTTAGTGGCGAGCATGATTTTGCCATTTCGTTGAATTGAAGGGGGTGATGAGCTTCGCCGAACTCTCGCAGAGTGTAGAAGTATTTCGAGGTGCTGAAGTGGCCGTACCAGCTGGTGATGGTCTTCCAATTAGTCGCCGTGATTATATCAAATGGAGCAGCGAAATTAAAAGTCTGGTCCCTAAACCGGTTGGTTGTCATTTGATTTCATTTTCTAATATTTCTTCACCATGCTTGCCGCTTACTGTATTTCATCCCTTAGGCAGTTGCTTCCAAATAATCTTGTTCATTAAAATCACGCGAAACCCGAAGAGGCATACGTCACTGGCGAAATTTAAATATTACAAGCAGTCTCATTGTGATGCTAAAATTGTAAAATTTCGATGAGGAGTTTTGAAGTAAGCGATTAAAATGAGTGATTAAATTTCATGAGATATTTTAAACGAAAATATTTTAGGTACATATGAATCTGTTCGATGCATCACCAGTGTTTGAGTTGGCGAGCTCGGATGACACCGAGGCGATAACTCGACTTCGTGTCTATTATCAAGGCGCAGCGCGTAAACGAGATACCTACACTAGCGAGTATGAAGCTAAAGGTAAATTATGAGCGTAATTGTTTTTGGATATGCAAGGCAGCATATTTGTGGCGCGCAAAAAATATCTATTTGATTAATTTTGCTGCATGAATGACCCTGCAATGAGAAGATTTCACCTAGGAGCTGAACTACATTCACTCGTAGAATTTAATGCCGCGCTAAGTCTGAGGCGTTGAGGCGCTTTCTGCGCTGGAACTTGGCTCCATCAGTCTCCGTATTCATGAAGATCGTGTTCTAATGATAGATTTTTAAGAAAGTGTTGATTTGCGCTGTGTTCTTCTCAGCACATTTAGCTTCTTCAAAGAATTTACTTCAAGTTGGTCGGTGAGAGGAGTGTGCTTGAGGTACGGGGACTTTTACTGATGGAACCGGCGACCGATCAACTAAACGGATTGCTTGCACTGCGGGATGAAATCTGTGAATTTGAGGAGGTTCAATAAAGGATTTTGTGAGTTTTAATGCAGAGAAAGCGTTAACGGCTAATATCATCAGTTTTTCAGTTTCAGACGTATTTCCTATGGATTTTTTTATTGCTCTGAAATAAAAAATTTAGACATGTTGAGGGAAGGGAACCTGATCGCTGTCTTGGAAGATAATTTGGGGGGTGTTCACACATATGATCGAGTATTTTGAAGCGCTTTTGCTCGAATGCTTGAAGCGTTCTGTAAAATCCAGTAGGGTTGTTGCAGGAATTGGTAATTTCGCTTTCAAACGATTTAAAGAATTGTGTTTCCTACGGAGAACCGCTTAACTAATTTTCATATGTTTGCGATACTGCGCGGCACAATGTATCTCTACTTCGATTCTGTACTTCATACCATTTGTATTTGAGAGAACGAACATGAAACGCAGTTGAAGCGAGCGTTGTGCCTCGCCGATCTGCAGCTGACGCGTATAAAGGAACTGGAAAACGAACGAGATGAAGCAGAGCGCTCATTGGGTTCTCTGATGGCTCAACTAAAACAGTGTAGAGTGAGTCTCGTTTTTAGACTATTTCGCTTTTCTGTAACAATTACGATAACTTACTTTTCAGTCTTTGGTGTTCATCGAGTAATACTTACCTACATGGATAAGAACCCGCCTCCTTCAGTCTTCTTCCGCTTCAGTTTTTTAACCTTCGGTTGTGTTCTTAGGTGCTGTTAGCCAGTTCATGGCTACAGTTGACTTCTTGACAAAAAAAGCCTCATTTTAGTAGAGGTTTGGAATTATCAGGTGCGCATTATATCAGCGTTTTTTTTTGTGTGTGACGAAATATTAGTCTTAGCTTATCTAAACCATTCTCTCATTCACATTTTTGCTGCAATGCCGAAAATATGATTTTGACATAATAAGTGGTGGGAAGAGTTGCTTTATGGGAGCGTTGCGTACGCGTGTAAACACCGAGATGATCGGTTTATTGAAGTATGTGCATCATCTGCCTCAGCGACTGGATTTCGTTTCTCCCTTAGGCTGCGTTTTCGCTTGCGCTGATGCTCACTGCATAGATCAATATTGCTCCCGAATTTGAATGTTTGGATACTTCGTTTTTTTTGCGGCTGAGGATTAGGAATTCCAGCGTTTAAAATCGCATGAGGAAGAAGCAGCTTTTGGGCCTTATTTTGCCGGAGACGTGAAGTGTACATGTTAAAATTTCGATTCCATGGGCTTGTTTGGAGTGAGGGTAGAGAAGCTGTTATAGCTAACTATGTAAATATGCCATTGTAAACGGTAGAGCGTTTTAATCAAACTGTGTAAAAGATCATGTCTATCGCGTAGCGCTGTTTTTAGCGTGAAAACCAGGCGCTAAGGCACCGCA
>JPKZ01000902.1:1122-12977 GCA_000803305.1 Toxocara canis
TATTAATCACATCATAGAAGCTTTATTAGAAACACTACACGCGGAGAATGCCATTAGCTCTTGCAAGATTGCATGGTATATTCTGGTATAATAAAAAATAAATCAGGGTACATGCAATCAATAATTTTTTAATTCAAGGGCGCTGCCCCAGTTCATATTTTAAGAAAGCAAATGTTCACCGCACACATTCGTCAAAAGCCATATAATCTATACAGCTAGAGGAAAACCAATATTTGCCAAGTCCTTAAAACGGATTCATTCTTGTTGACCCGTTGAAAAACGATGGCCAAGCAAAAGATAAACGGAACTGATCTCGAATTGTCAAACCATTCTTGTCAATTTTACGAATACCCAAACGTCGAATAAGGTTTTCTCTTGGCTCGGTTTATCGTTCTCTTCTGACGTACTAATACGACAAATAAAAAGTTCTAAATTCTTTTCATTCTACCGCACAATCAATTTCGAAGATTTTTCTTTATAGCTCAACAACTTCTCTTTTTCACTTCATTTCAATCAAATGCGTTCATCTCTGCAAGGAATTTCTTTCACTGTATGCTCAAACTCAAGTCCCCATCGAAATGCCGATTCATTTGAAATTCAAAAAATGAAGAGCACCAAAAGCTGAAGACGTCAGATTCAAAGACTTATGACAGTATCACTCTAAGATCATCAGCATTCCCCATTCACACACTCCCCAAATAAAAAGCTATCATGAAGAAGCAAACACCCGCAACGCAATACATAAAAATTAACAATCGCACCGGCTCTACGTCAATTTTCTGGCAATATACGGCATATTAATAGAAAGAGTAAACTGAAATCAGTGAAGATAGAGGAAGAAATACAAAAAATTGAAATGTAATCTGGTACGACAAGAAGTATATAAAAATAATCTCGACATGAACCGCCGCCAAAGCACACAAATCAACCCTTACTAGACAACAATGCGCATTCTTAAATATTTCCTGTTTCGTTGCCTGAATACAACGCACAAATTATAAATCCCCCACCCCTCTAGTTTTTCACTAAATCGAAACCAACAGCGTTGCTTTTCCCAACCAACCTATATTTAGGTAAGCGCAAAAGTAATCTGAAGGATATCCCCTCCCTCTGGCATATAATATTGTGTCCATATTGTTTCCAAAAACGACCACTTGCAACAATTGACCACAGAACCTTTTCGTTCATCTTAACATGCACCGAAACTGAATTCAGATACACCTGTTTAATAACTGAATAAGACCTATGAGTAGAAACTACTTGATCTAAATATTCCGATAATTAGATAAAATAATTAATTTATAATTTCAATAACATCGGAAAAACCCATTTGCATGCCCCTCTTTCATTCCCCCCCCCTTGTTTCACTTTTTTATACTCAACCAGCCCTACAAATATTCATTCCAATGCGACAAACTAACAAATCGGACAAAACCACAGAAAAATCCATGTGGAGTTGCGCATTGCTTCGATAAAATGAAGAAACTATGTGGCACAAACAGACGAAGAAAATACTCGATAAATAAATAATGAACACATAAAACACTGAAAGTGTAAACGGCTCTGGTGAACGGGAGATTAATAGGCCAAGCGAAAGGCATGATTATTATATGTTGGATGACTTTTAACTTTATCGAAACGTTTTCGACGCCCACAAACATCGATATTCGTAATGCCTGAACCAAATAAATGAATGCTTATCGCCCAAAAATTTTCTATTAATATACAAATATAAAACTCCACTAGCATTTTAATTTTTCGGCTCAAAAATCGGAAACTTCCAACATAGTGGCGGTTAAATCTTAGAAATTTTCCCAGTCAGACCTAATCTGTGCCCCGCAAGCCCAAAGCACATGCCCCTTCCCTCACAGATTCTATCAGTAGCGGTAGTAGAACAGCACACTAAAACTTGCACATATCGTTATCGGTAAAAATGCTTAAGCGCTTCTTCCACCCCTCCATCTCCTCTTCCAAAACTCGTGAAAAAAAAAAAAAACAACTATCCAAGTTCATAAGCGCGACTACGTTTTGAAGAAGGAAACGGAAACTTTCGGCGCTCATAACTTCGGAGCGCGACCTAGCGGAAAGGAATAAGCCGGTAGCTACATCCAGTAAGGAAAACTTCCTGAATGATTTCGGCAAAAATTTATTTTTCTAAAGGATTTCGATGGTATCACACACAGAAAGATGCTGATGCTTCCCTTACGACCACTTAAGCGCTAGTTTCAAAATCTTATGCTTCGTAACGCAGATTCCCTCTTTTTTCAACTTATAAGACTGTTAGACTGTTAATAGCGCTCAGTCATCTGGCAACGGAATCCGTTAAAAGAACTCTTCTCTCTTCCTACCTACTTGCGGAATCCTTCAGCCTCCTTCTAGCTGTCTTCAAGGGGAGCTACTTGGAACGCCTCGCAGACCCTTTCAATTTGCGTAACAGCTTATTAATACCACATTGGAATGCAAACATTGAAAAGCTTCAAATACTTACTGTCTTATGATCGTAAGCGACCGTGACTAATTCACAATCATCTCGCCCCATGACTGGAGTCTCTTTGTTAGGCGCTTCTTTCTAAACCACTCCACCAACTCGGGATTCTTCGGATCGCATACCCCGGCGAATCTGGAACGCAAAAAGAGAAATCTATAAAAGTCTGATTCACATAAAATGCACACACGATGATAAAAGTATTTATAAAAAACAATTCAGGGACCTTCCTCGAAGAGAAACTGCCATAAAGAGACGACTAAATCATTCATTTAATATAATCCGACTACCACACTTAAGATTTTGAATTTTTCACAAACGCCTTATATGAAATAATAATAAGCAGCCTTACTTTCCCGGTTTGCAGTAAGTCTCCTGGAAGTCAAGATATCTGGTCATTTTATCCCAGTCCTCGATATAGAAATCCGAAGTAGGTCGTGACGTGAAATTCTTGTTCACGTTTAAAGAGGCCGGAATAGCGTATACACGAGAAGCGCCTAGCATGAAAGTTACTACTCCATAGTAAGCGGTGCGCGGCATTCCCGACTGAAAGTAAACCCCTCTGTGAAATGAACACATAAAAGCAAAAAAAAAAACTGAACAAGGAGCTGAAAGGAACATTCTACATCCGAAATTTACTAATACTTTTCTGCTTCTCAGCTGAGCTCCGAAAACCTAAACTCAGCCAGTTTTTGCTTAGAGTGGCGAAAAATGGAAAGGAAAAAAGAAAATGGAAAGCATCATCGCTCGATGAATCCGGCAAAAATTCCAAATAGTATTCCCCTTCAAGAATATCACTCAAATAGCGTCAAATTTTGACGCTTTAAATTTCTATGCGCCATCAATCAGAATTCAGAATTTCCGCACACAGAAGAAAAAATCATCTCCGCATCGCCAACCATACAACAAGAAATAGAAAATTTGTAATATTTGTTGGAAGATTACCCTAATGTCAATCATGAGACCAACAGCTTTCGCTATTCGACGATACTCTCTTGGTGTGCGATAGACCACCAAATATGAGTTCTCAGCTGACGGCACTGATAAATTCTCCACACTTTCAACCGTTATCTCTTTTGCTTCATTTAACCGTTTCTTTAGTACCCTGCAAAATGCTTCAATTTCATGAACATTCCACTTCCTAACATCTCTAATTCATGCACTCAACTGAGCCCTGAAAGGATACCCATGTCTGCATAATTAATATTTAATGATATTAAATCTTTGCTACAGCATGAAACTATCACACTATACCCTTTCGTTATTTAACGCCCGAAATTTATGCAGCAAAAACATTAACCGCCCCAAAGATGCCCACTGCCTCTACAATAAGTGATGTGTCCACAGCCCTCAGTGAACAGACACTTGCCCAGAAACAAAAACGCTCTAACTCATTTATGTGAATTAAACGAGATTAAGAGATTCCAAACTTATTTTTTCCATAAGCAAGAGATGCGATTTTGCATAACTTAAACTCTTGAATCTAACCATAACGAGTGCAGCATTTCAATTCAAAACGATAATGGACTGGATCCGATGAAGACGGCGAGTGGAGTTGAACGGAGTGATGCCTTCAAAGATCGAATCGAAAAATTTGAATGAAGCTGTTTGCTCAAAGCTATGACCAAATTTAGTGGGGAGATCGGATTCAAAAAAAATTGAGGCTTTTGAATATTGCAGTCTCCAAAAGAAAGGCTGAACCTGACAAAAGTGTACTAAAATGGAGGTGGACAGAAATTCGGGAGTGCACGGTATTCAAAGAAAGTGACATTCACTGAATTTTGAAGAATTTTATAAACTCACTGTTTCAGGAGTTTCAACTCAATTCATTCCGTTTCCCACCACTTCTCTTCCAGACTACTAATATTATTTAATCTTCACTTACCTGTCGTAGTTGTCCTTCATCAGATACGATAAATTCAGTAATGAGAAATCGATTGGTGATTCAGGTAAATGGATCGATGCCAAATACTTTTTATACAGACCCCTTAAAATCCAACACTCATTTTTTCCACTCAACCCACCAAACGTCACGTAAAAATTAAAAACTTACGAGCCTTGGCGACTCTCCAGTGAACTAGCTGACGTCATAAACTACTCGAAAATTAAATTTTGTCTGAACCGATCGCTTGCATAAATCCATTAAACACTTGCTTTTCTGTAACCATATTCGCCGAAGGTGCAGCCCGAACGATCATATTTTCTAGTCCCTTGATGATGGGTACGGAAGATGATGACCCTATGGCGAAGATTATACCTGCTAAATCCCGTAAATCCAACTCCAATGGCCCCGAGCTAAAACTGCTGGGAGGATAGGTAGATAAACACGCATACACATGTATGCATATATATATATATATACGATTTCCCTACACTCTGCTTTGCAAGTTCCGCAATTTTCCACGCGCAAAAAAAACCTGATTTTTCTTCCATTCCTCCCACCAAAGTCGCAGATAAAACGTCGTGGGTTTACAATTCCACTAAGAGAAAATGCAATATTATCGAAGTTCGTGAATGAAGAGATTTTTTGCAGTGCTACGATTCGAAAGGCAGAAATATAACACGAGCACAGCCTTCGCACAAATCGAAGTAACCCTGCGCTCAGCCTCGTCCCCTAGCCATACGTAATAGGAATAAATGGTGCAGTCTGTCTGCAATGCACCGCGAATGTCACTTACTTTTGCAAAACAAGCAGACATCAAAATAATTCAATATTTAACCGTCAGCATAACAAAAATCGCATTATTCGACATTCAATAATCCTGATGATTGCTCTAAAAAGTTCAAACAGCCTATATATTACGATTGTCCATAAAATACGAACTCGTTTGTAACTAGAAAAAGGCATCCAGTCACAAAAGCACAGGAAATTAAGTAGTCAACGTGCATACCCGCTTGTACCTTTACCCGCAACTTTATTGTTATGCGCCGTTCGCGACACTTCAGGACGTATGCATGCCCGATTATTGCGTATATCCTGCCGCCTTAGCCAATCATCCCAATAGGTCGAAGGCCATTTGGGAGACAACTCCTTCCACAGATCCGCAGTCAACATCCAACCTGAATGCGACTAATTCCCTCGGGTAAAGTAACAAAAAAATCTCGTCAAGACATATCACTTCACTATATCGCCGACAATTGATCCCTCGCTGATTTTGGAAAATGGTGAAAACGAAAGCGAAAAAACAGCAAAATTTTCGCAGCGGATTACAAGAAAAATTGGGTAGTGGGTTCCCAGAAAATCAACAGAAACTGTAATCGAGCTACGGCTTCTTACCGACTGGAGGAAGAAGAGAACGGAAAGGAGGCAGAGCAGAAAGACCGCAAGCGCATGCATGAGTAGACAGTAATCGCATGATAAACCTTTTCAGTATCTGACTTATATATTCAATCAAATCGACCGCTTACCCAATCCAGGAAAGAAGTCGGTACGATACAGGGAATCACTTCGAGACCTATCCGTGATATTACTTCCTCCGTTATCATTCCACGCACTAATACACCAAATAGTCGGATCGGCACGTAAAAGACGTCGCGTTGCAGAGAAATATGAAAAAAAATCCTCCGCCACGTCCAAATCGTCTGGAGAAAAGCGAGTTCAACTTCACCAAAAAATTCACGATAGTTTTCAAGAATTGCTAAGTTCGTAGAACCATACATTCTTTTCATTCGAAAACAAGAAGCCAGGAAAACAATAGCAGAAATTTTCGACTTCGTGCCTCATCTATATGTGCGTTTCAATCCAACTTCCACGGGACAATATTAATGGCGCTGGATGAAACTTCCCAGTGATTTTTCATCCTTGAAGATAGGCAACTGGAACATGTTAATGAACTTCCTCCTTCACTGCAAAACCATACAATGTTACCCAACTAGAAAACTCTCAAATTCACCTCCCTTAATCTCCATTGAAAAAGCCTTAATCGAAGCAGTTACTCAGCATTTAACAAATGCGTACACGAGACAGCCGTGGAGTAATAGTTAGACGATTTTATTCCCCTTCATTTCCTTCTTACGTTTCTTGAGCGGCCATATTGCCTTTCCATAAACGATACACGTAATAAGTGAAAGCAAAAAAAATACAGTTAGAAATTTCCCAGATGATAAATAAAAAAAAATTAATTTCGATATTCTTTTCAAAGTTATTCAGACGGTTTTCAAGAAACTATCGAATTTAGCAAAAACAGACAAATCACGTGATATTTGATCGTTTTTTGAGCTCAGATGCCTCATCTCTAAATTCCATCCCCCTCCCTCCGACCCCCCTTTAAAACGAATCTAAATAAAAGGCTACGAGTAACCTTCAGTGATAATCGCCGTATCATATGACATCTCAAAGAAAATTTTGTCGAGTGCCCACTTATAATGTTGTGCGATGAAAAAATAATTTTTCGCCGCTTTCGCTGTTGCACTGTTCTCGTCGGTACGAATAGCGTGCTGTAAGAGTGGTAACGATGACTGGAAAACGCAACACAATAACTGTTCACTACATCCAAGTAAACATATACCAAAAAGTTTTTGAAAAAGCCAGCATGCGCAAACGATTGCTGACCTAGCAATAGGTCAACCTAAACGCAATAAATACCGTCGATAATTCGAAAATGTTCTGAGCACTACTCTAAGTTTTGTTTTGTAAATTCACTGAGTATATATCACAGGTTCATTGCACGATTATAACTTCGCAACAACACTTAAGAATTATCACTGCGCGCTTTTACAAAAAGAACCAGTGGCCTTAATATAATTTTTTTTTAAACGTTCCAAAATATACTTTAAATTGTTCTGAAAACTTTCTGCATGCCAGTTTCATCACATCACTTTTGAAAACTGCTTCTGACCTTACCTACTCAAAACTATCTTCGATACGCAACCTGCCCGGCGTCACTGGCAAAGCGAGAGAACAAAAACTCGCAAAAGAAGCCGCATAAGCTGTGGCGATATCTAAGCTCTCCTTCCCTCTTCGAATTTCCCACCTTTTATATTATTTTTTCCCACTTTCTTTTCAAGCAAAATGTGCCCTTCACTCGAAATGATTCAGTGAGTTGCGATAACTGCCCCGATTCGAGAGAGGAATCGTTCGTGATTTCACCTACGGTTAAGATCAAGCATGATCAAACGTGGTATTCACCAAGATGAAAACAGAGAATCGATATGACCCATAACTTTGAAAACGATAAAAAATGACTATCGCTTCATTCAATTTTTGAAGCTGGCAGCATCCGTGCTAGCTCAAGTGGATAACCTATCTCATTTACCTGCACATAGTTGTTGCCAACGGAAATAACGCTTAAAGGCTAAACAAACTGAGTTTATCGAAGCTGTTGCATAACCTTTCATGATCAAATTTGTACGCAGTAGAGAAAATTAGCAAGTGAAAGTGCATTCACCTAATGGAAAAACTTACGTGAATAAAAGATATATGTGCACTTTCATTGACGAATTCCTTTATAACACTTGTTACCGTGCCGATATTTCCATCCTGACTAACAACTATTGGGAACCTTTCTGCCGATGGACGCAATCTGAAATCGCGTTACATAAAAGGGAGGCCGGATGGAAATTAGCAATTTTATTGATGACATAACTAATGAGATTGACAAATTAGTCTTCCATTAGCCCGACAAACAACCTTCCAGGTCCTCTTCAGGTGTTGAAGTGGCACTCGCAAGCACCAAAATGGTATCTAGCTGAGATCGCGAATGGCCAGAAAAGCTACCCGCTAAGCTCATTAGTAAGGACCAGGTGTTCGAAAAAGAAAACAAAAAATTACAATATCAGCAATTATTTTTCAGCAATGCAAAACTTTTCAATCTAAGCAGGCGGCTATAGGTAGGAGAAAATCACGCCTCCAAGGAGAAAGCAGGAAAGCGCGGAGCTCACTGCAAAATATGGCGCAGTCAAGACGGAACTCGTCAGTGTGGAAAAAACAGCAAAACATAAAGCTCGCTAAATAACCTCCATCCTTCCAACTCTCTCCCTCCTCCCTCCCCCTCATGACATAACAGAAAAAGAATAACAGAATTCAAAAAATGAATGATACTTGATGATTTGTTCAAGGTGGTTCCTAATTGCAGCCGGTCGTGCGGCACATATCACCAACACGACGGTCACTGGTGACTCCTCATTGACCATCGGCTTACGCTCATCGCGCTTTCCGTTCGCTAACGCTGCCCCCTCTTTCTTTACGTTCTGTAACAACTCTGACTCTGATAATAAAACAATCCGAGCGCTAACAAAACAAGACTGCGCATTAAGCAATGTGCCTACGAAAACGGCGTTCGAGTGCTTGGAACTCAGCAGTCCCCACAATTTAGCTGTCACTCCCCTCATACGCGAGAAAAAAATCGTTTTTTTGACAGAGGTATCAAGAGATTTTGGAGGAAACGTTCAAGTTGTGGAAAAGCTTGCGTATAAGAGAGACCAGCGGATAGGTCTGAAGCACGAATCTCTCTACTGTCCCACTCTGCGATGAACACACTGAGCTGAATCCGAGAAAGGATTAATGATTCCAAATAAGCCCTCTCCTATCTTCTTCCGACCTCTAACAGAAGCTACTATCGAATTTAGCAAATATACCACGCATTCCACAGATATTTCACTTGCCGGTGGTGGATCTTGATTTTTCAAGTAGTCACTTTCCCGCGGCGTATGCAGATTAAAATGAAACACCGAAACATACACGTCGTCCATCAAATTGTGAGTCGCAAATGTACACTTACAGCAACGTCTCACTGAGAATTCTGGATGAAAAAAGAGGAGTGCGAAAGCAGCAAGGAATATTGGAGGAACACACAGCGCTACAATTAGTATTCATGCGACCAAAAATAAAAATCAGAAGAGCGTTCGAGGCCGCAAATGCAGTACGCGGTACGCAGAGTTTTGAAAATCATAAACACCGACAACAAAAGAAAGTGTTCAGTTGTGGAATTCGGTAAACTATGGCACTCTAAATGTATCCAGCAACACTTTGTGAAAATTATGTGCGCTATTGCTACTGTCATCTAAGAACTTTAGCACTGCTACCTGTAAAGCTTTTCCACCACCGATCGAAAATCATCACTGTATATATCCGAATAATTTTTGCAAAAAAAAAAAACAAAAACTAAAACAAAACAAAACAAAAAAAGAAAAACAAACTTACATCACTTCCTAACCCGGCTATCTGTTTCGAGTGTTTGACTGCTTTGTGCTCCTCACTCCCTTGCCCGATCGCCCCGCTCATATCGACAATCTGCGGCACCACAACCATGTTGTCGCTTTCCAATATCCTTCGATCGTTTATCTACACTTATTTGCAATATTTTCCATTACAATTACTTATAAAATTACAACAAAATGGTTTCGCCGCAAAAGGTATATTTCCGAATCAGCAATTGCAAAAACCTATTACTACAGAAGTATACAACCATCGTCAGTAAATTTTTCCACATTTAAGCGTTTCAAATCTCAAATTTATTTCTCTTCCTTTTTTTTCTTACTTTGCCATATTTATCAGGCATGATTTCGTCGAGCAAACAAATGTTTCTCGGTCTCTCATCTCTTACCGGAAACTTTCATTCCATCGGGAATCCGAACTTCGCAGTATAAAGATAAGATAATAGAAAAAAAGAACATTTTGTAAAATGACGGTAATCAGAAAAGACCGTTATGCGTTTAAAATTTTTGAAAATTGCTTTAGTTGCTAAAATGAAGCTGTTTATCGCGATCTTTCTAAGTGTTCCCTCCCCGTCCACCCCCCTCCCCTTTCCAGCTGTTCATCAAATCGGCTATTAACATCCTTGTAAAGCTATCAACATTTCTTCGTTGCAATATTTTCGCATCCCCTTTCTTTAGACTGTCTAAATGAAAAGCATTCGGGCAATCTAAAGATGTAGACAGTCTAAAGAAAGACGTTGAAAGAATCACTCCATCAGAAACATGGCAACGTTAACCATTTAAAAAAAAAATTTTTTTTCAAAATCTAACTTATTGTATACCTGTGGTTTATCGTCAGAAGAAGCGAATATTGAACTCTCATGGAACAAAATAAAAATAAAGACCACTAAGAAACCGAATGTGAGCAAACGTCGACGGGTCACCGAACCTTAAAAATAGAATGAAATGACCGTTGCGTTTTTTTTTGAAGACATAAAACTGAAAACACTAATACAATCAGTTCACTGATCACATTCAAAATAAAATTTTTCAACAAGAAAAAAAAGCGTATGAAATGACTTCAAGAAAGCGTTGTAAAAATTTAACTCTTTTTTAAAAAAAGAGAGAAAGATGGAAGAAGAAGGTAAACGATATCGCAATAAATGCTCATCTTGGTTTAACTATCTCTGGTCTTGAGTGCAAACAGCGATAATAATTTTGTCAACCGATATTTGATTCGAAAGATCGATAAAGGGTTTACTTACGTTGAAGAGAATGCGGAGATGACGACTATTGCCCACATCAAATAACCTCAGTTTAACACTTTTCTCAGCGGACACAGTGATATTATACCGCAAATCAGCAAGTACAAAACGACCAGCTCATCTTTCTTCTACACCGATTTAGCCGTTCAGAACTCAAAATATGTGGAGAGAAGCGAACGAGTAGTGCAAGGAAATGGTGAATAGACAAAGAAAAATAGCGTAAGCGCAATCCTACTCTGTGCAACCCTGTGCATCTATAAAGCGATCTTGTTTACAAACGCGCAGTGAAAATTTGGGAAGGCATTTTTGTTTCTTTACTTGATGTGACCTATTTTATAAGACAACGGCTGCTAAATTACTATCGACAATCTGAACGCTATCTTACCTAAATGATGCAAGCCCTTTTATTTTGACTCATCCTTTTGAATACATCATAATTCACCAACCACAGAATCGACGTCGGATTCTGGTTGGTACCAACGAGATAATGCCCATCGTCGTTTGGCAATAAGAATGCGGCCGCAACATCGGACACTGCCGTGTTCGATTTAGGTGCGTGGTGACGTCTGCATTCAATTCCGCCGATATCGAATTATCATTACGGTGCCTAGAAATGAACCGATTTACGGCAAACACGATCGCAAGTAATAAAGCTGGATACTGATTGAATTTCTCAAGGCCCGTGATAAGTTATGCTTTCCAGAGGTTTTGAAGCAATACACCCAAATGCTCACAACGGCGGCACCCTCGACGAGTAAAACCCCTCTATTCAAAAGTCGACGATGTGACAAGTTGCAAAAGCCGTTTTAAAAAAAAACCAAAAAATCCTCTCACAGACATATACACGTACCAAGCAACTCAGCTTTACGTCCAAACCAAGTCTTACTTTTTTTTTTTAAATTGCACCGCAAAGACCATATCTATTACTCTGCCTCGTTTCAAACCCACTCCCCCCCCCCACCCCTACCCCC
>JPKZ01000902.1:17903-37379 GCA_000803305.1 Toxocara canis
GCATTTTTTCACTAGGAAACCACATAAAGTTTCAACTCTTTTTTTGAGCAACAAATGAGAAATAAATTACCCACGGTCGATTTGCCCAGCTGCGACTGCAATATTCACAGTGTGGGAAAAAAAAACTTCTGGAATACTGCTTTATCAAAATAAGGACTTTTCTTCTTTCCCTTTCTCTAAACTTTTCGACGTACATCTTCCATTTAACTATCTACAGTGGTTATCATATTGCATTGTCTGAAGCAAATGATATGTATTCCCATTCCAAACGTTAAATTTTACATAATAGAATCGTTCCAACAAATGGCGCAAATGAAATAGGCACGAACTGCAAAATCGCCGATCAGATCGACCAATGCCTCTACTCAAGAAAACTCATTTATAACTTTATTTATGCAATTCTCGGCTTATACATCCAGTATCATGCATGATGATGACAGCTGTCTAAGCTATGCGAATATTGTTGGCGTAGAGGGTGCCTCTAAGAATTAAAGTGTTACACAAATCAAGTCTTACATTATTCTCTCAACGAAATCACATCGGTCTGACTTCGAATGACAAATCACAATATCTCGTAATGCGTTTACGAAGCAATATTACGATTGATCATTTATAATATCATTCATTCGCGGATATTTTCTTTTACTGTTGAAATAAAGGTGAACATGAAAAAGTTGTATGCAAACGTTTTCTCCTCTTAATTAATATTCACCGATAACGCCGACATATCTAGTTCCTTAGGATGTCCAATGTATGATGAATCTTCTATGGAATTCTCGTTGGCCTTTAAATTACCTAACAAATGTGAAAATAAACAAGTAAAATCAAATTGATGAGCGAGTAAACGAAAAAATACATAATAAAGCATTTAAGCGTTAATATTCGCCAAGGCACGCAATAGTTGTTCTACTGCGAGGACACTCATTCACAGCTTTACACTATAACTACAATGTAAGATTATTTACACTTTTGATGAATTTTTGCCAACCAATCGAGAGTTCATTTAAGTTTTTGGTAACATTTGCATACGAATTTTAAAAAAGTAGTGTTGTCGATGGCGAATTTTCTGCGCCAACTATGATCACAATGAGCTTAATTATTTGGATTTATCCATGCAAGATGGTTGAAATAGCGAAAAAAAAAAATTTATAAAATGATCATGAATGTATGCATCATTGAACGAAACATATTCTTATGGTCTATATGGTGGAAGTGTGTGGCATTAAAAAACATTATTTCCTGTACAGCTAACGGCATTGAGTGTACACTGCTAGCAACATTCCTTTATTAAAATGTCGGCGATATTGTTTGATGCATGAGACGAAAAATACGTTTTTGTAACCACTTTGTCTAAGCTCCATCAAAATGTGGCATTCTGCAAAAGAAGTTTCCCACTAATCAAACTAAACGAAAGATAACGCAGAAACGAAGAAGCTCATTAAAAAAAAAATCAAGAAGAAAAATCTGCTCCTGCTGTTGTTGCTGTTATTCGAGCTGTGATTCGAAGTGAGGACAGAGAATAGCCACTGTGAACAACTACTAAATTTTATTTTGTGTTCTTGCTCTCACAAAAACCCGTTTGAAAAATATAGGTGATCTAGTTACAGATTAAGGGTAATCACCATGTGGTATGTCATCTCCTCGACGATAACCGATGACAGAAAGTATCCAATATTGCCATCCTTCATCAACATCAACATTAGTGGCCAATTCATTGGCAATAAGGCCAATACGAGATTCGGTTTGGATAGTACGCGGGGATTCTACTTCATGGTCGACGGTAGGAAGCCAACTTCTGAACGGGTCCATAGCAATGACTGGTAAATGCGCTTCTGCGCATGGAAAATGATTTACCAGTTATGATATCGACCCATATGACCTAGTATTTATAGTATTACATTTCCTTCTAGCTAAGCGACTTCGTATGAATAAGTAGAAAAAAGTATAAAGAAGTCTTAACAAAAATGATCAGTTCAATCGTTCAATCGCCGTATGAAAATTGCAAAATAAAAGTAGTGAAATTAGCTTAAAACATTCATTAGCAATATTTTCCTCCCTTAGCTGCTTGTAAAGCGTTGCATTTCTCGAAGAATGATAGCAGAATCAGTTCGCAAATTTTCTTATGCTATTTGAACGATCAAATCGAATTACTTTCTACAATTTGTTCGAAAATTTCATTAAATGCTTTCGTTTATATCGAATTAATAAGGCTACTTGAAAAGCAGAGAAGAACAGCCAAACATAAATCTGTGCGGAGTTGTCAATACATATTTTATGAAATGACTTCGAAAAAAATATTTCTTGCCAATTTCATGAATATAAAAGAGAGTCAAGGAAAAAATCGAATCAGAAGAAGTGGAAATAAGTTCATTGGTTTTATTTGTTCAGCAAGTAAATTTTGATGGTAGAATCTTTGAAACGTGAAAGATCGAAAGAGAAAGTTGACCGCCCCGCACTTCTAGATTTCCTCGCTGAGTATGCGAATAAGGTGGCAAAAAAAAGGCTTTTAAAAAAAAATAAACTCGGAATCCTTAATGCGAATCTGCTTCCAGACTGGCACCCAATCGTCACCGCCGTCATGGCGATTTATAATCTTGGACTAATTGGACACTTGAAATATGCGGATATGCACAGTATTTCTAGTTTTACAGTGAACACTTCTTTGTGGCGACTCTCAAACGAAACTCCGACTCGATATTTACATTTTGGGGCCAACTATACTATATGTGCGCGAATAGTTTTATGGAAAAGGAAGACCACAGAAATAAATGGTTTAGTTATGATTCTCTGGATGAGGATTTGAGCATTCGTGGTGCAGCGTATTATGTACAGCTTAGATCAGGCATAGCTGGACAGGTAAAAATTGTGAAAAAAAACATTGGAAGACTTTTTGAAAAGTGAGTGCGTAATATTTTTGATTATGATTGTATTTGATTGTGCCCCTTTGTATCATCTCTGAATTGTCGTAAGGGCAGCGCTTGCCTATCGACTAAATAAAAGATTCGATTCAATTCAATTCAATTCGATTCGATTCGATTCGAGCGTGAAAACTTCGACAAAGCATGCATCAAGAGTGAAATCTCCACGTATCTCCTCACGCATCAGCTCTTATCTCCGCATATTCGTTTCAACATCACATGTTCAAAATGGTCAGACAGCGAAGTATGTGTAGTGCGTTTTGATTGATTGGAGCGCTTAAAAAACGAATTAGACCGTTGTGGGAGGATTACGAATGGCGCATGTCGTATGATCCCTATAACACGCATTACGACTCGCTCACGTTCTCGAAAGTTGTTGCCTCTCAGCAAATATGATCAACAGCTAAATTCCTATCAATTTCTCGAATAGAATGGAAAGAAGATCTTTTCAAACGAATGGTTTTTTGTGTGAGAGAGAGAAAGGGAGAGAGAGAGGGAGAAAGAGCGAGAGGGGAAATTCTTTCTCGCTGATAGAAAGTTGTTTTGAATTATTGGTGCATATCACGGCAGAATTTGTTGATAAGGCATTGGTTTTGGCAGAAACTGGTTTAGAGATACTGAAATCCATGAGATTTCCATTCTAGTAAATTAGTATAACAAAAATTTAACACATCTGTCAGCGGTTAATCGACACATACTATCAAAGTTGATATCCTCTTTTATGCCGCTATGGAAAGTGGCATGAAGAGTAGATTTACTCGTAAAGCTTTCATTACCGTTTACATGAGCAAAGAGTTATAGGGTAGTCGAAATGCAATCTTGTAAAATTGAAAAATACGGACATAACAGCAGTTTTATTCATATTCACGAAGTAAATGTACACCTAAAGAACTATAGACCCGATACTGAGAAAAAAAAGAATGATGCTATAGAAATTAACTTACGAGTTTAATTCGGTTTTCATTGGCGTAAGATACTTAGCGTTAACGTGACGCAGATCGTTCGTGTCTATATGTTGAAGAGCAATATGGCGAATATGGGCGCTAAACGTGGCGTTTAAAGCCGTGTGAGTGCATCAGTCGTTCATTGTACAGCCTCGTAAATACAATCGCAAACAGCTGAAAGTGTATTCAAATAGAGAAAAAGCTGTATCATATTGCATCAGTCTCGAATCAAGCACTCTTTACGCATCATATGCACATATGCATTCGGCAGTTGTTCTCATACATGAATTCGTTAAACATCGTTGAAATAATTAGTTACTTTAATATCGTATTCATTTTTTAAAACGAATAACCTTACTAAATTTCGAATTAAACGTTGAATCGTCAATATATATATATATCGATCGCAAAAATTTTTCATTTTGTAAGCTTGATTTTGCGAGCTTATCGTCATCACTTATTAACTGCTTTTCGTAATTACTATTAACATCTCGAGATCGTAGTTGTACTTAGCGTTTTGTTAGTAATGAAATTGAAATTTTCTTTACATGGTTCAGAACTTGTTCGGATGAAATTACAAAAGTTAAGTGAAGAAATGAAATTATATCGATTGTAATCGATTAACGATTTGACGATATGATCGATGACAAACACCAATCAATTATTGGTAAAGTACACTTTACTGTTGGTTGACCTATTGAAAAGGATATGCGATTTTTTAGTGCAATAAAAACACTTACTTCTTATTCTCAGATAATGATTTTTCCCAGTCGAAAAAAAAAACGACTAAGCTCTAGCATAATTAAATAATATTCATTGGATTAAAATTTTTATTTTCTAAATTGCAATTAAGCTTTACATTTGCATATTATAACTATTCGCATGTTTACTTGAAAATTTCATTTCAATAAAATGAATTTCATTTTGACAAATTTGTTTCATGGGTGTTAGATTTTCGCATATGGTATTAGCGCAAATATAAAACACATGTTGCAATCAGAACAGTACCAAATGAAATATATGAGAAAATCTATAGCATAATATGTTCGCCTATTCTTGCAAACAGATTCGCAACAGTTAACAATAGAATAAGGAAATATCTTTTGAAAAAAGAAAAAGGAGCTGTAAAAATATTACTGTTGACGAACACTAATTGCGCATTAATCGCGCGCTCATTTACGCGATGTTTGCAATCTTATGCTTGTTTCTTTTGCGAATCTCTTTGTAGAATTGCATTTGCAAATTGCACTAACATTTGAAATGACGTATTTGAATTTACATAACCAAGATGCATAAACAAATCACCGCATTCTCGTTACTGCGGATTGTTTATATGACGTCTCAGCAATAATAATACTTATTTCCTGAACTATCATCGATCAATCAATCAATCAATCACTCTATTTTAAACAAACCTGACTCGTATCCATGGTGCGTCAAACAAATTTTAAAAAAAGCCGAAATCTACCTCGTAGAGCATGATAAAAGAAAAATAAGATCAAAAATAAAAGCTGATTGGCTGTCGAACTTTAAACACGGCTGGAACGTCTAATGAGCATTTTGGATGCTCAGAAATGGTACTGGTCAGGAAAGTGCCTTCAAGATAGGATTTGAACTCAACAATGAAAAAGCAGTAAAATCGTAGTGTGGAAGGCCATTCCAAAGCAGTAACTGTCAAGATTCGCCTGTAATTCCATATCAGGAGGATTGCGTTTTTAAGTTAGTATAAACAGCTTGAATTTTCAACAAACGAATAAACAGAGCAATATTTGACGCTATTCACAATGCCATCAACAAAGTCGTTAAATAGCAGTGATGCTATGCCAGATCCTTGGTGCATGCGCGATGTAATGCAGTCTCGACTTCGGCGGACACCATTAATAATAGCAACTTGTGATCGGTTGAACTACTAGCAGCACATACAAGCTTGCAAAACTACTGCAAATACCCTTAGTTTCTCAGAGCAATAAGAGATTAAGGCGATTTATGAAGATGAAACTTTGCAACCTTCTAAACCAAACGAACTGACTGAATTTGGATTTACCCTAAAAGTTTCCATATTAAAAAAAAGTATAAAAGCGAATGAATGACTGATGGAATAAATTTAATTGAACTAATTGGCAGGCAATTTTCTTCAGAGGTTAACTGTGACGTAGTTGATTCTATTCTGTTTTTTTTTGGATGGAAGATCTCTTGAGTGCAAACTTTGATAGAATCTATCAGCGGTCTTCCTACTCGGAGAAAGCCTGTATTCAAAAATCCTTTCAAATGATGTCTAGAAGCGTCTAAGTATCACACAGTGATATCTTCTCGGAAGTCAACAGCGCGGGTGGTGATATCGCAATATGGATAATGATGCATCCCAAGGGGAAGAAATTTGAATTGAAGAGAAGGCTTTAATCAGTAGGCCTCTGAGAAATGACTTCAAACAAATACGCTAGCTTAACATTGCGTTTTAGAAAGGTACACTTGACAAGTTATGAAGATGGCTAGTAAAGTGAGGATAACAGTGGTTCGCATATCCGAGAACGTCTCAATTAAGTTTTCAGAAAAAAAATGATATCGAAAAGAAAAAGCAGAAAGAGCGATGCAACAGTTTGAAAATGAAAGGAATGTATGGCGATGATCAAACAATCAGATAGATGATCAGATTTCTCACTGATCGTTGCGTTTATGCTCGGCCGACCATCGCTTTCAAGGTGATATTTTCTTTGTGAATTGCCAACGCGCTCAGCAATTTTCTTTTTTTTTCCCTCAATCTCAAATCGTTCGTCCTTGAGATGAACATTAAGAAAATGCAATTTTGAGGCGCAGAAACGCATAACAAAGACCACGAATAACGACATAAAAACGGATATTTATGATGTGTGAACTAAAATGATGCATCCCGTTAAAGGGCAATAAGAAACGAGTTATTTTTTGCTACAACTTTTAAAATTTTTTTCATTATTCGTGTAAAAAACAATGAAAATATTGCTGAATTTATGTGACTCCCTTAAATTGAAGAGAAGAGGCCAACTTCAATACTTCTGTATTCATTTCGACGAATCAAAATGATACGAGCTGAAAAATTCTCCGTGAAAAAAAAATACAATTTTTGCATCTTTTTTTACAAATATTATATAATGGACGATGATTCTATGAGAATTTCTGAAATATGTTTCCACTAATCACTGTTACTATTATCTCGTTCTTCTATGCTTACAACAAACAACCGGTAAACAAATAATTTTTAAATATCGTTTGAAGTTCACAAAATTTTTGTTCATTTTCAAGTTGCAATTCTTTCGTGGGAATGGTTTTGCTAAAAATATCATCACATGTGTTTATTATGCTTGTTTTAAAAGGATTGCTAAAGTTGGTTATAGGCTTTCAATTTTGCATTTCCTCGTCATCGCTGTTTGACGTTTAAACGAATTCATTACGATAACCATAGGTGTTGAATCATGAGGCATTCATCATTTTTCCCGTCTTGAAAAAACTTCCGATTATAAAGCGGAGAAAATAGATATCTAGGAATAAAGAATATGAACGGGAAAACGAGAAACGGGAAAACAACTAGTTTTTTCTCTTTTTTTTTCGTTTTCTCAGATTTTTCACCTTCATTGTTCTGATTAGTGTGCATATTTTAGTGGAGTTTAGAACAACAAGAAAATTGTAATATTTTTTCAAAAGTGGGAAGAGGTACATTTGCGTGAAATCCTTGAAGGACGAAAAAAGAAGGAAAAAATATGTCCCATTTAGAGTTAATACAAACAAAGAATATTTCCTCTCACTTCCCAAAACCATGAAAATGGTTATGGCGAATATTGGTGCCCTATAAAGGAGGTGGCAATGAAGTGGAAAATGAGACAATAGATGATGTGTAAAGTGTAACATAATAGTGGTCACATATGAATCAACTCACTGATCGGCAATATTGATATGAACAACAAAGCATTCAGTGCAATGAATCCCATCGAGCTCACGATACGAGAAAATTCATAGATATGTATTTGTGAAGTAAAATGGTTTATGCGCCATAAAGAGGGATCGAATTGAAAATAGATTTATAAATGTTATCAAACAAAATCATTCAGCAAAAAAAAACTGCTTTTTTTTTGCTGAATGGTTTTGTTGATGATCACAACTTCACAATTAGCAAAATTTCATCGAATCGAATCGGATCGAATCCTCTATGTAGTAGACAGGCAAGGCATACCTCAACGAAAATGCAAAGGTACTATCTTTATGTTCTGGGTACATAATTGTGTAAAAAACATAATTACACGTAGGCCTGAGCTCGGACTGCTGTTGTGGAGAAACTTTTGAGCATCGAAAGTAGCCTATCTCTTTCCTCCAACCCCCCTCCCCCCACCACTCCCCCTCCTCCTTGCCCGCCTTTTCATTTGGACGTTGTTGAAAATATATAGATTTTGAATTCCCTCAACATTGCAAGTCTCTCACTTCTCGTTCTTTCGCTTAATTGTAACACATCGCAGACCAATTTTTTTTTGATGGCTAAAATTTGGTCAAATTGATTTGACGCATACACTGCCTTTTGAAGTGTGATATTCGTTGAAGAAAGCATACTGCTAAAATGGCATGAATTTTGAGGAATCCTTATCTATCCATCACGTAAGGAGGATCAGCTCACTTTCCCTCAAAAAAAAAGAATACTTATGACGCACAACTCGTCTCTGCTAGAAACAACGACAAATTTTCATCACTACAGAGGTTCATTTGTGACGTCATTATATCAAAATGTGACGCCTAGAACTAAGTGCGGTCAAATGAGGGAATTGGAATACACATGAACAGAACAGATGGCACTAAGGCTAGCTAGTCAATGATCCCGGTCTCCTCCTGCCGAATTTGACACACATGGGCTTCACCTTTTCTGGTTCTAATAATAACTGTCGAATGCGATTCATTCGCAAATGTCGCAGTGTTTGAACTTTTTCTTTCCTTCAACTCCCCCTCCCCTCCCCCACTTTGTTGAGCCCCTTCCTTTCATCCATTATGAAACGAAAATGCAAGTTACAAGTTTCTTTTAAGAAAAAATCAGTTTATAAAAGTTTTGAAAAGATTTTGTGTAAAACACCGAAACAGGATAACTTCAAAACTATAGATGCTTCCGGAAGGATCATATTTTGTTAAAGTTATGGCTAAAAGCCATTGCATAGCGTTAGAAAACAGTGCGTTCCAGCAATCTATTTTTGCACGCAGATTGAGAAAAAAAGAAAAAAATGGTGGATCACAAAGAGCGGCGGAAATGTAGGCGAGGTGTGGAATAGAATTTCGTATTCGAAGATTACGTCTGCATCACGATGAAAGCAAGAAGAGATATAAGTGAAAACAGCCACAACTGAAGCTCCGATTACGGAAGCTCCAATTGATGATTTGAACCTGTTTGTCAATGCCTTCGCTATGTCTCTGCATTCGCCGCCCACTTTTTGGTCATTTTGATAAAAGCTGAACGTCTTTTATAAGGCTCCTGGTATATCAAAAGAACGAAGAAACAGATATAAAATAAAACATCACATAGAAAGCGAAACAACCTCAAAGTTATAAATTATGAAACTTCGTAGAAAGCTAGCACAAATTTTAACATAAGCTGTTCCAAGCCGAAATCCATTCCCGAAAAGATTGTTTCCTTGAGATTTTTAATGTATCAATTATATGGATCGTTCGCCACCAAAACACAAATCGAATAAATCCTTCGAACCGTGAAAACAATAATTAAGTGTTTGTTACGATGTTTAAAAATTTTTTTTCTAAATTTTTTCCCTGCATGGATTGTCTAAGTTCTCAGTTTTAAGTTCTAAGTTCAAAAAAATTTTTTTCTCTGCATGGATCATCGATATTTTTTTTCAGAAAAAATTCCCGTCTTTTTCCCTGCATGGATCATCGATATTCTTTTCAGAAAAAATTCTCGAGTACTAAATATTAATATATCCTCATCAACATGCGTATCAGACATATTAGAGCTTTCGCTTTAACAAAAAGGTTGTTGAAAGTAGGGATGAAATGAAGCTAGTACGCGCCTTTTTGTGTGCTGCAATGAAAAAAAAACATTAAAACGATATACTGCTAAAGTACTTAACAATAGCATGCACTTGTTGATCACAATATTTATATCGCTTCAAAAGCATTCGATCGCTCAGGGAAGGTCTTCGTTCTCAGCGGTTTTCTAAAATTACATGAGAACTATCGAAAAGTGAGAAAACTGCGGGTTGCAACTGCAATTTTATGAACGAAATCGCGACGTATAATGCAGTCAATATGGAGTAACCATTGCCATGATACTAGATCCTCTACGGGTGTCAAAATCTTTTTAGCTCTCTCTACACTTCTGCAATGCATCATTTGAATGGCGGATTTTCGCCGACTAAGTTCCTATAACCGAATAGCATTCGTACATGAAATCCATGCATGCACAATTAATCCGCTTAGTCGGTTAGATTCGGGCACATGCATATTTGCAAATATCATGCGCATATGGCGGACAAATTGTGCATATAGAAATAAGGGTCAAACCGTAAGAACTACAGGTGAATGGAGAACGTTGTCGAGAGTGAGGAACGTTTCCATCCATAAATCTATCAAAATTTTTTCATGATACCCTCATCTCTTGTCTTAGAGCAAGCTTCCATTGCTTAGGCAAAAGAATCGTTCGATGACATTCATTCTCACTGTCGCGATGAAATGCACAATGCACTTCGGCACTGTGCACCCGTTTCGAAAACACTACCACAATAGCGTCGCAGGAATTCGAAGATTTCTCCAACGTTGTTCTCAGTGTCGGTCGATGTTTTGAGATCCGCGGCCACTAGGATCGAAGTTCACTGTCGGCTGGAGCTGCGTATAAGCATCCCCAGCTGACTAATCGGGATTACAAGATGAACCGGAATGCTGCCGGTACTATGTTGCGTCACGTCCGTCGACTTCCCAAACCATGCCTCTTGCCACCACTGAACCACCGCGTCGCCTTCCCAGATCCAATACAAGTCTAATTCGAGTCACTTTAACATATTGCCCTTTCTTTCACATTTATGGTATGTCGGTCTGGAATCGAAGCCGAGCCCGCCAACTGGTAGGTGAGCACTCTACCAGTGGATCACCTCTTCGTCTTTTAGAACCGGATTCAAGGTCTGGTAAGTCCCTTTAACATATTGCCCTTTCTTTTACCCATGCCCACATTTCTAAAAAAATTATTGAGAAGAATTCAGCAAGATGACTGTTGAGATCATTTGCCTAATGAAATTGATAGGATGAAATAAGTAAAGATAATGAGCTCGAATTGAGTAAATGTTTTGTGGCATAAATAAGTTCGTAAGCAATTATCGAGTGGGGAAGATGAAATCGATTATTTTGTGATCGACCTTTGATTCGTCGAATTGCGAGGTCGTTCGCTGGTTGTCGTATGTCGCGTACATTGATAAACTTGTATGAACGAACTACGGTTGCATTAGATGAACTGACCGTTTTTAGCATTATATGTGTATAGGAAATTTTGGCCGGAGAGGCAATATTATATTTGAAGAACACCAGTGGCAAACGTCGGATGCTTAAAAGTGTGCAGTAGTATATCTCTTATAGTGAGCATATTAAATGCTAACTGAACACCTGTGATACTGGATACGCCATCAAGGCTTTTGTTCTACCAAAAATCGATCACCACCTGCACGACCATTAATATTCGTACCCGTTTTTGTTTATCGGATGGAACGTTAGCTAAGCCCTCAAAATATGAAACTATTTCGATTCCATCTTTGTTCTTTGCTGTTTTGTTATGAATTGCATAGTGATGCCCAAAATTTTAAAGAAGAAAATGACAGGCTTCTGCTATTTTACAGTACACACAAAGATTTCCCTTCATTCCATTTTTTTCATATGTATGGCGAAAATGAAAGACTACATAAACTGCTGTAACAAAATAAACGACTTATAACATGCATTTAAATTTTAAGAAAAACCACGAAGTACTAACAATCATCTTCTCGTTATATCTTGCTTCTTAATTTAAATTTTTATTAAAATAAAACAGTATCAGCGACCTTACTAATTTTACGCGTTAATCTTTGCGGAGAAATTTCACTGTTCTCTTTATTTCTTTTTTTCGTTGTATCTTGCATCATCCTTCTAAAGATGGAATGACCAACACGTTGCTAGCTAGTCACGCAAATAGCAATGCTATCTGATAAGCGGTATTCTTAAAGAATCATTTCGTAAGCTTATACGAAGAATTCCGAAGATTCAGCCATGTTGCTTATCAATTTTTTTAAAAATAAATTCGCGCTTCCTACTATTTCATATTTTCTTAAAGTAGATGGACGTAGAGATAGTGGAATATAAGCGCCGTCAAATGTATACACTTTCATTCAACACACACACGATTAGAAACGGTTAAGTTCTAATCAATGAAAAGATAAATTTGGATAACAATCTAAGCATGAATAGGAAAGAGAACGGAAATGTCAACTAATTTAGCACCTCGAAAGATGTGCTTTCTTAAAGGAAAATAGAACGTTCTTAGAAATGAGGGCTATTTTAGCGATAATCGCCCTCCCACAAACGTCTTTTCAAACAATGCTAATCGATGGTGAGGCTTTCTCGTCGCATTGAAGGAAGGTAAATGCAAAATAAATTTTTGAGAAAAACTTTTAAGCTTAAAAGTTTTTCCGTATTTTTAGAAAATATATTTTCCCTTACCTATTCAAAATTGAATTTGGGCAAGCATCATCAACAACAGTAACTGTTACAAATACTTTTACTCTCACACCGTCAACCTCTGTGTGAAATTGAACGAATATGAATGATATATCCTGGAAATATCTCTTTTTATAAAATCCTCAAGCCAATTCATTAGTCATTTGCTCGGAAAAGAATTATGTTTCGGCTTTTTTTTGCCAGCCATCCCGTGAGAAGGCTATGTTACATGTGTGATCAGTCACAGGCGGTAAGAATATTCACCAAATATTGAAACTACAGAGCATTGAAATATCACATTTTCAAAAGCCTTATCGCACGTTTACTTTCAAGGTGTGGTGCACAACCCTCCAAGGCTTCAACAACTAAATGCTTCATTAAAGCGCTTCCACGGCATACGAGAAAGAAAGTAGAGGTCATCACACTAAGCTTAAATGTTGGCTGATCAGATGTGGTCTAATCAAAGCTCTCCGTAACAAACCAACAAACTCGCAACTGCTGTCTGTGAGTGTAACATACTTCAGTGAATCGAAAAAAGCCATAATTTGCAGAGCTTAAACGCTCAGCTAGATAATCAAATTAGAAATTAAAAAACACCGTCTTTCACCCCTATGCTCATTTCCTCACCCACCGTAACCGATGCTCTCCTCATTACGCCAAGCTCAACAAGCCCCCACAAGAAGTCGAAGTTGAGACGAGTATATTGGTGGTATTGCTCCCGAAATTAAATATACTACACTTCACGAACTCATTATCTCCCCCTCCCCTTTCTGTTCCTCCTTTGTTGAGTCTTTTAGCGCTACATACTATTTACATTTTATCATATCATTTGTAGAACAGTCGCAACAAGTCAAACTATCAAACTATCGTTTCATTGTCGCACAGCAAAATCGAGGCAGTGGATGAACAACTGAAAAAAGAAAAACTGCAATAGTTTTTCTGAGCAATAAAAATTTGAGGACTAAGAGATGAACGATTCATGCAATTAGGACAAATTTATTCAATATTATGTTAAACGTTGTTTAAAAAAGGTTTATGAGTAGGGAAAAAATTCGTGAAATCGTCGTCTTCGTAGGCGGATAATTAAAAATATTAACGTGAACTACTTCGCTCGAATCACAGAGACACAAAAATTTCATGTGGAGCACAATCATTTCTAATGTTCAAATGTTGCTAGTGCATAACCTTGGAATTTTTGTATGATATGTAGTCCAACACTTTTATAAGTACCTCAGTGCGCCATCATAAACTGCAATTCTGAACTTGATGTTGATCAAATTGTTACGCTATACCACAGTATAGTGCGATGCAGAAACTACCTATATCACGTGTGGGTTCAACACTGGAATCACATTTGCTTCTGTTTTCGCTTTGTGTATGGGCTAGCCAGTCTGGCAATTTCCGCAATGAGTCTGCAGGGGATGCTATGCTAAAAGAACTAAGAGAGAGTAGAAAGTGTATGCGCAACGACCATATGTGCTCACTAAGCGCGAATATTCGCAGTGTTGCGATCAGCAGTTCATGTGAGACATCCACCGACTGCTCGTCATAGTTGCGCATAGAAAAGGGTTGCAAAGGCAACTGTGATTTCATTGATCCCCGTATCGATGCAGCTGACAACCATACCCACGCATGATTGTTTTGATCAGTTTCGGAACGCCTGGTGGTCAGCCTTCTGGCGATCCGTCGGGTAAGCAGCCGGGAATCGAGCCAGGTCTCCCCGCATGCGAAGCGGGAGCTCTACCACTGAGCTACTGCCCCTCCACGGCTAGTTGCGCATAAATTAAATGTAAAATGTTGATGCTGCATCGACGCACCGTCTTAAGAAAATGTCATGTCTTTGCGCATTATATGGGGTAGTGCTTGACGTCACAAGCTGCACAATTCACAATTGCTAAACTGAAAAGTCACTAAACTGACACATTCGTTGGTGCCTTCGAATGATCATTAAAGGAGATTTCAAAAATGATGCGCGAGTGCAAGACGATAATCATCCAAGAAATCGTTTAGAAATCAGCGTAGAAACCTCTATGAAAAAAATCCTTATAATTTCTGAAGAAGCCGATTGACGTTTGCATTATCATTATTATCAACGCATGAGCTAATAGCTTTTTTTTCTCATGCAATCGTCTCCATCGGAGCAATACGTGCGTTCATTAAGCGTTATTATAATCCTCCAATTACCGATGATAATGATCATGTCGCAATACGATGCGCTGTCGCACTGTTCACGAAATGTCATCGCATTGTTGGCATCATCTTTTTGCTGAGCGTTATTCAAGCTTATTTCATTTCGGTAATCGCAATTACCAACTCGAGTCAGTTAATTTTACTGTACTCGTTTTTGTACTTCTATAACAGGTGATACGATGTTATCGAAGCGGATCGGTAAACTAAAATATTGCAAGCAAGCGACTGTATTATAGGTAGCATACAGAGCACGTGTACCTATTTCTGTAACCGCTTCTTCTAGTTATGACTGAAAAGCATCGCAATTGTATTTAAAATGTTTTCAATGCTAGCGTTTGATCTCATAAGGTCATGAACGGCTTATTTGATGCTTTTTGGTTACAGTCGTTAGAAGTGACTATATATCTAGCACACTTTCATTACTCAGAAATGAGCATTCAGAAGAAGCCATGTAGCTTATTCCCATTTTATGATTGTTATGTGCTATGCATCTAAAACAAAACTGATCAGCTTAGTATCGAAATAGAAACCGATTAAACTAATACATACAAGTGGTAGGCTTTGGTATGCTTTGGACCGAGCAGCAGTGGTATTTCATAATATTGGTTAGGCGATGTCAGCGAGAGCGCAACAGCGTAAGAACACTTCTGAAATTATATATGAAAGAGCAATGGGAGGTTTTTATGGCATTGATCTTTAGGTTTAAGAACTGGTTTTGAACCTTGTTTACGATTTTTTTGTTTTGCAAAATCTTCCTCATCATACGTATAAAGCATTAGTTTCATTTTCTGGTCTACATCAACTTTACTCGTTATCTATATACTATATAGGAAAAACGAAATTTTAAGATGCCATATTGGTAGTCTTCAGTTGCTGAAATTCATCGATTTTGATAACCGTTTTGGGTACTCAGTTGAAAAACCGGTATACATAAAAATTGTACGCAAAAGCATTAGTAGATGAGTTTTCAATGAAAAGGGGCACGCAAATGATTGAAAAAAGAGAAATTTTTCCCATGTTTCATGAAAAAAAAAAAACGAATAAATTCCAAGCCAAAATGAACTTTAAGAAAAAAACACTGGGAATGCGTGACAAGTTGAGAATGTTTACTCTTTCATGGTTCACCTTTCAAGCACATCGGTTTTATGGAGCGGTCAAGAAACTTCAGTTTTATCTTGTTGTGCTCTTATTTGATAGTGATCCGAAACGATGGCCATGTATGCGAATTTAAAGGAATTGTGCAGCGAAGAGATGTGAACGAAACGATGCGATCATAAAATGCGTACATATTTTTTGCGTTATTTTATCTCCAAAATTTTTTACTTTTTTAAATTTCACTTTTTACTAAAATTTTTTATTAAAAATTAAAAATATCAAATAATATGGCGGCTGAAATATCGGATGCATTTGCTCAGATCGGCGTATTTGGTCATTCTAAAAAGCGACAATAAAAAGCACCTTTATTTTCTTCCGGAATATTAAATCGAATAGCCCCCAAAGGTAGCTGACAAACAGTTTAGCAAGTCAGTCAGACTATATCTTTAGCTGGTTATTTACATTGATATCCAAAACAGAATTTGAAATATTCGTGCAACTTTTAAGAACTTTAAAAAGTCTTAGCACAGCAATCACGGCACCCACAATCAAGCATCGTGATCGCTTGATTTATTTTTCGTACATTTTATTCATACTAAATAGTATTTTGTTCATATTCGATCTATCATAATTGTTTGGTTTTTATACCCTAACCATTCTTTATTTTTACGTGGCGGAATAATGACCTTGTAGCAACATGAAAAGTTATTTGAAAATTTTTCAAACTCGAAAAAATAATTTCTAAAAGTGCACTATGGCATTAGGAAGAAAAGCTGTTTGTTGTTTTTTAAATATAGTTCTTTTTGTTGCTTGTTCTATTTAAATATAGCTACTATATACTTATGAAGGACAACATACACTTGCTCTTGATTTAGATACACAATTGCTTTGAGAGAAGTAGGCGCTTTTTAAGAGGTTTAGAATTGAAGTTGAAGCTGCTTGTTGAAAAACGATGTGTGTTAGTTTTAGGCAAATTTATATGAGCAATTGTTGCGTAGATTGTATCACACAATAACTATTGCGATTAAATACATTACAATTTCAAATTCAAATCGTTTTGACAATTGTTGTTTGATCATTTTGTTAAGCACAAGCTTATCATCGATCTTGATTATAATCGAAGAAGATTTGAGAAAAATTAAAGTTTTTCTTTTTCTAAAACCGTTTCATTCGCATTCTTTTAATTTGCACTTTAATTAACTTATATAAGGGTACGTGAAAACATTTTTCAGCTTTTTCATTGTGTTCCCATTTCATGAAATTTTGTTGAATTCCCTTTAATTCGTTTGCGTTGAATGCAACAATGTGCAAGCATTCATAATTTTCGTGCTTCTTTGTTGGAACTATATTGAAGCTGACATACCTTTGCAATTGTGAAGCGTGTGTCTACAGGGGATATGTACAAATCATACTCGTGAACTACCTTGTCCATTTGCAACTATAGTGGAGTTTGCAAGCGATATATGTAAATCGGGAGTTCGATTAAGAATTACTTGAAAAATGTTTTTAAAAAATTACCTAAAAAAACTACCTAAAAAATGGAAACTATCGAGAAGGTTAAACGTATGCCAGAATGAAACCATTACCTTCTTTTAAAACAAGTATTTTTTAAAGAGTTTCTCAAAGCTATATTTGCTCCTTTCTGGATTAATTGTTGTTAATTATCTGTAGCATGTCACGCGATAAAACCTGGTCCGCTATGTAACTGAAGGAAGGCATTTTAATTTTTTGATAATGGCATACACCATTGTTTCTCCGTATTCTGATTCAGAGCCGCCTAGGAACACCAAACCTTTCGTCCCTCCTTAGTTTGGCAAATCCATACGGTCCAAATAGAAGCCAGAGCATCTCCATTTTCCATTGATGCCCGAGCTTAAGATAGCATTAGTCCATAGTTGATACCAGCGAGAACGAGCTCGAAGGCATGAAAATATCTTTCCTTTCACTAGAAGGTGTCTACGGTCTTTTGAAATAATGATAACTGTGCAAAAGGTCTTCAACTTTCGGACTTTCATTTCAGTGATCAAAGACAGCTTTCAAACGCAGTCAAGATGCAGTTAGCGGTAAGTTAGTCACTAACGACATCTCCAACAAAATCAACAATGAACTGCTTCGCTTTTGATATTGAATTAGGAGCGGGAGATATTCGCCACCCAGCACCAATGTATATATCTGTGGATTGGCAGTTTAAATCCGTATAATGATAAATTTGATAAACCGTATTTCATCGTTACTGAATGAAATTTTATTTAAAACACTTACTGAAAATTTAGTGTTTGGATTACTGAAAAATTTAGTGTTAAAAAATGACATTCGAATGGAACTGAATTTCAAGAACAGTTTCGAAGGGCTTTTTAAAAAATGAAAAAAAACCTCTCGATGAAGTTGATGGGTCGAAGGAGGGGAAAGAAAATGAACAATCTTGGCGTGAGAAATTAGTGTTTCACATTCTCAGTTTCTCAATTACCTTTACAGCATTCTTTCTAAGTAGAACATCATTCTCCTCATTAACAAGCATGTCGATTTGAATAAAGACGAAATTTAATCTGTTGATTTTCCGACAAAAAAGTAAAAAAACAATTTCTGTGAGCTGTTAGGTTTAGTGAATGTGCATTCATTTGGTACTTCTTTTTTCCAGTTGTAGACATCAAAGTATCCCAGTTGTCGCTGGAAATTTTACCTTAAATAAGACGGAAAAAAAACTGCTAACAAAGAAAGGTAATAAAACTGATAGTTGTTTTTTCTTTCTACATATGCTTGGAGTGTAATGATTAATAGATCGAACGGAAAGGTTCTATTTCGCAGTCACTTAGAAATTCTGTATAACGACCAAACAGAACGTTTCTTTACATATCGATATGAGCGAGGCGGAAGGCAACGACTATCAGTCGACTAGTCGTTCGAACTGCAAGAAAAAAATCTTCATTCGTTTTTTTCTAACACAATTGATTGTTACATCCATCATCATTATAAGAACAAGCGAGCACCAATCTTTCAAAAGCCTCAAATGATGCCTTAGAAACCCTAATTTTTGTGTTCTTTTCGAGGCAAGATTATAGTTGAATACATGAGAGTTTAAATGGGAATATAAAGAGATACAAAGACAGCTGTAATTTCATCGATTTGCGTAATCGATGCACCTGACAACCATGCTTAGGGGACTGAGCGTCATTGCCTCTTCCCTTGCATGATTGTTGTGACCAGTTTTGACCGCCTGGTGGTCAACCTGCTGGCGATCCTAAATGGGAATAATAGGCAAAAAAGGACGTTGTTTTTTGTTTTAAATACACCTTAACGGTTATCGTTTTATTGCCCATTGGTAATTTACAGGTGAAATTCGTAAAGCGCATAATGATAACATCATATCTGCGATAAGAATTTATATCTTTTTTGCATGTATATGTATGCCCACGTTGATCTGCTAGCTTTAGCTTAGAAACCCGATGAAGCTGGAACTGCGAAATATGACTGATGTGTTCTAAACAAACGATAATGCACTATATTCACTTTTATGCCCACCCAAAAACTCATTAATGACTTATAGGCGGCTAAATTTTCGCAGTTTTTGTCCTATTTATTACATGTGTAATTGGGGCCCGACAAAACCCTTTGCGATCGAATCTTGCGATCATATATAT
>JPKZ01000902.1:45397-76187 GCA_000803305.1 Toxocara canis
TCATTTCGCTTTTCACTTCACCATGACGAATACGCAGAACACCCTACAATCATGTGCGAAATGTTAGCTTTTTCATGCTTTTTTGTTAAGCCTTCCTAGTTCCAATGAGAATTATTATTTTCGAACGATTTTATACGTTGCATTTTCACTGCTGAACAATTGAAAATAAAATCATATTGTAGGCGCACAAGAAAATTGATGCTCAGCAGAACAAAACAATGATAACGACTCCGGGAATAACCATTTTTGAGAGGACGAATAAAGAGCGTGGAAAGTTCTATACTTTAAATACTCATCAGTAATGAATGTCACGAGTATTTTGAAATTGAGAATGTGAAGAAACGATTTAAGAATAATGCACATCCAGTCGGCTATCGAAGTAAAGCAGTTGCAAAGTAGTATATAAGAAGCTAATTTTGGGCAATGCAAGGATGTGCATCATTGAGAGAATGACGTGTAGGGATCCGGTGACTTAAACGAGATAATTTGAAGGAGTTCCACCGATGCGTTCCCATCAACGATACTTTACAAAAACTTCATTTCTGGTAGCATCTAATATATGAGTTTTTTATAAGTCATTTATGATCGAAATCCGTGTGCTAAATTATGTAAAGCCGCATGAAGCAGTAACCAACTATGGATTTGTCAACTTTTTCATTTTGACGCTCTATCTTGTGCCCGTACCGCTTTAGGCAATCTGCTTTCGACCAAGCCATTCTCGTGTTGTTAAATAGTTTCTCAAATTACCTCACAAAATGTTGCGCAGATTTCGTCGCTAATTCCTTGAAAATGTGCCATCCGATAGCGTTTGCGATTCTTTGGCAAAAAGTGTAGCGTTTTAAAAGATGTGATATGCTATCGAGCAATTCATGCTTTACCCCTAATTGATTTGTGGTCATGGTTTAGCTTCGACAGTTTACAGGGGCCCATTTGTTGAACATGAAGATCTTCAAGATACCATCGTTAATAAAGCTTTCAATATTACCTGAAATGAAGCCCTAACAACCGTCCTACAGCTTTCACGGTTATTAGAGGCAAAACCATGTCAAATGGAAGGTCTTTTTTCTTACCTCTGTTGACTGCCGGATTTTAATGTGGCATTCTCTATCATTTTATAATACTTTCAAAGGACGAGGGTATTTCGTGAGGTAGACCACTTTTTTTCACGACGTTCGGGAGAGAGACAATTATGTAAATGGGCAAGAGGCAGTCAATATCAATGTAGTCTTTTTTCGGAGTAACACGATATTTGTAATAAGCGTTCATTTAAAAGCAATGAATGTTACAGCAATTGGACGCGCTATTACGTCCTCGTCCATACGATCGCCTATTCGTTATGTGCCACTTTTACAACGTCCACCATTTTGAGTGCACATATAGGGTCGCCATCAATAATTGGTATTATTACCAACGCATTTATCATTTGTATGGGCATCATTTGTTTCACAACATTACTCACAACGATTCGGGTATCGTTCGTTTTTTCTTAGTGTTTCAAATGCGTTTCCTAGCTACGCCTTTACACTAAACTTTAGTCACACTGATAATCCACTGATAATCCACAGTCCATTGATAATGGTGAACGTTTAAAGGAACTAATCTCAATTGAACAAATCCTTAATGCATATCGTATCGTATATGTACAGAAGGCATTCGTGAAGGTACATTTTCATTACAAAAACACAAAAAAAAAGATATTGTTCATTCTCATCATTTTCGTTTTCGTATCAAACTAAAACAACTGCTATATAAATGGGTGGATGAATTTATTATAGATGAAAGAAGAGCGCAAACAAATGTGGGTCAGTTGTATACAGCGGAACCAAACACTTATACATATATGCATATAAAAAACCTTAAAGGAATCAGAAACGTACGCATAAAAATACCTATCAGTGCAGCATGACAGTGCATAGGTCAACGCGTTTGTTGTCTTGTGAAATCACCTATTCTGTAAAGATAATGGAAAATTCCTCCTCCAAATGGATTTTTCATTTCTGAATCGGTGCTATTATCAAGCTAATATTATGGAATGAAAAATTAGTAAACTGTTGAATTTTGTCAGTACGCATTTCATTAAATCAAGTAACCCATAAGCAAGACGTTCAGTCGAAAACTGACCGAGTTTTTAAAGTTTGCAAAACTCTTCGTTCAAACGCTATAAAATTACTGCAAAAATTACTCTTTGAACAATTAATATTCTTTTGAGTTTACGGTTTTTTTTAAAATTACAGCATCATACATCTTCGTTTCTTTGGTATGGATTTGTTTGAATATGATTCATTTCATTAGGACTTTCCTTCCTTAGAATCCTCTCAGATGTTTTTTAATGTTTGTTAACCACAAAATTGGAAACCAACGGGCAGTAAGGACAGTAACTGCTAGACAACACTTCTGATGAAAAACATCGTTGATGTCCAACTTAGGAAACGATGCTATTCCGTTTGAGCTGCTTAAAAAATTCGTCATCGATCACTTCAAACAACGTATCACTGAAAAAGAAATATGCCTAATATAGACTGATAAGGCTTTGAAGGGACCTGTAAGTGTTGTAGCGCATATGCATGCGTCCTATACTTGTTTAGTAGTTATGGTTGATAAATAAGCGCATAACGAGCAAGAAAGTATTCCCGATTCGTGGCAGTGTTAACGATTTGATAAATAAATTCCTGAAATTCTTTCAATTTCGAATGAATATTGAAAAAAAAATGGTTTCCAGGCCGCTTTTGCCGTTTCTCGATATAAGTCAACCGCTTTTATGACTCGAGCCGATACGCAAAGAAGGCGACGTCTTACTTGTTTTCTTGTTTACTGCATTCCAATGAATATAATCTGTTTTCCAGTTATCGGTTAGCTAATAAATTTTATACGATCATTTTTGGTCAAGACAACTTTTTAGACTGAAACAATGAACACTGACTGGAAAGGAGAATGACAATAGTTAAAAGTTTTGAAAGTCTGAACTGAGGCACCATTTGTAATGATGGGAACTAGGAAAACACATTAGCAGCCATTGTTTAAGTTGTGCATCGCAAAAGTTAGGGAATTGTAGGTGCGTTTCTACGCTTGAAGTAAAAAGATCAATGATTAAACAAAGATGATATAGCTGACCGAGATAAATATTTTTGTTTTTAAACAGAGAATCAGTGGTGGCTTCTAGAAGAATAAACCGGATCACCGAATTTCTAGCCAGAAAAATGAACTCATAAAAAACGATTTTGAGTTTTTGATGAAGTAATCATGATGAATTCGTTGAAATTATTGAGCACTAATTTCGACAAAAATAATTGGAAGTTGAAGATAGTTTCTTCGATAATAGTTGTATTAAAAAACGGTTCGTTGAATTATTCTTCATCATGATGTCGTGCTGTTCTACAATTTTCTGTGATCTCAAAATTCGTCTTACGCGAATTTTGTCAAAAAACTTTCAGAATCGACAACTATAGAGAATTTAAATTTCAATCCTTTCGATTTCTGTTGCTCTAAAATTTATAAAAGAGTTTTTTTTTTAAATTAAAAGAGAAGAGACTTTCATAAATCAACGTTGCCAAAACCGTAGCAAAAAGGTAATTTGTGAAGTCCTGATTTCCTTTCTAAAAGAACCAGAAACTTGAAACCTTTGTAACTAGTCTAACAATATGAGCCAATATAGATTACTTAGTTGACTTCAAAGATTTAGGAAAAATTTCAAAAAAATTTTTTGCAGCTTTTCAAGCATTATTGCTTTTCAGTTGATGGGATATTAGCATGTCTCTTTCCAATCTTTCCAAGATCACTAGCGTTATATAGCTTTGCGCAATTATCCATCAATGCTCAGTTCTTCGCAAATTATGTAAGTCTTTTGCTTTATTTCAGGTTTTAAAATTCTTTGATAAATCGGAAGTCTTTGAATGACTTTTGAGAGGTTCGCCAAATTGAAGAAATTTTATGGCTCATTCGAATGTTGATTAATTAGTTCGACAAATAAATTTTTCTTCGGAAAAATCTTATGGTTTAAACGACAAAGCTCATCGGTTTGTGCATGCTATCGTTATCTTGTATGCTCTTCTAGTTGACCAGGACAAGTTCGGATACATAAGTCCTGTAATGACTTGTTGGTGAAAGCAAATTTCTGTTCGCTTTTCCTTCCTTTCCTTTTTACTTCCAGCGGTCAACATCACAACTGAAAGTTGTGCTGCTAGATGGGAGAGGTAAGCAGAAATTCAAGATCCAGCAAAGAAACTTACACCACTGCACAAGTGATCCCCGCTTTGTATTCGAAATGTCCTCGGACGCCACTGACGTGGTGTTCCGAGACTGTCGACGTCCGCTTTCACAATTCATGCGTACATACTCGAGTTGTCACCTCAGACATGCGTAACAGAACTTCTTTTCTTTCATTTGATCGCTTTATCACTCATTCTTTTTTCGCGTCCACACAGAACATCATACCAGACAACACATGCGTCTGAGCCACGATAAACAAAAACGGAAGTAAACCAATATACATCCGAACCGCTCAAACACAGTTTTATAAGGTTGCAGCTTAGAAGTAACTACTGAACAGGAAACGGGTCTCTAAATCTTCCTGAGTCCCTCTTTTAAGGAATAGACCGTAGAGTAGATGAAAAATAGGCCAGCCCTACCATGCGTGAATTATTCGATTTTACTTGGTGGCTATCGCTGCGGGAATACTCTTGGTTCTTCTTTTGTTCTTCAGCCTTTTTAATTTATTTATTACCAAAGATCTTCTTATTTTTACCTTGTTCGATTGCTTTGCACTAATCGAACTGCCAGCCTGTGCTATTTAGATGTAACTACAATATAACAAACGTAAACGATCGTTTGCCCCCTACAATGAGCGCCTACATAAGCGACAAATCATCTCTTGCCCGCTATTTCATTAAAGATTTGAATCACTCAGCTTAGTTGTTTACAGTTCCGCACCTTCGTAATTGGTATTTGTACGCTGACGGCTTTAACACCGTATCGTGAGGCAGTGCGAAAGCTTTTTCGATGTCAGCGCTCCAACGGCTCTCGCAATGGTGTATCAACTGTGACCGATCTTGCCAACAGAGTAAACGTTATCGATAATGCGGCTGTGACGCAATCGAAGATCAGTGTCGGAACTCTACATCGAATGTCGAACGCTGAATCTTGAATGAATGCGAATTTGAATTTGAATTTGAATTTCGCATTTGAATTCCGGCGAAATAATCCTTGTCCATAGTAAGCATTCCTTCGATAAAGCTGTACCGTTTTCTGAATTATTATCCATCGAGAAAGGGAATAAATCTAGATCGTTTGGGCATCAAAAACATTTATGGAACAATTAGTGGAAATTATAGTATATTATCAGAAAACGTTATAGAAAACATACAACAAAACTAATGATTTCGAACTCACAGAGCAGCTTGAAAACGTCATAAGCATTGTTGTAAGTCGCCATCGAAGATTTGCAATCGTCGAAGACGAATCACAACTAACGATGTTATTGTAGCGGCGAACTGATAGACTGATAAGCATGATGAACGATGAAAATATTAAAATATCAACCCCAACGAACAAAATAAAAACGAATTTTGTTGCTCACAAAAAGAAACACAGAAACTCAACAAAAGAAACACAGAAACTCAGCAAATACATTACTGCACACAATAGCACATTTATCACCATAGGAATTACGTAGTGAGTGAGCGTGTAGGTATCTCTCACAATAAGCACAGGCTAAAATTAATACTCGAAATGATCATCGAAGTTTACCGAATTCGGAACTTTGAGTTCACCTGGAATTGGCTACTTCTGTAAGTAATGGTTATTGCTTCGAATTTTCATTTAAAAAAGCGATTAAAAGCAAATGTCTCAAGAAAAAGTGTAATTAGCGCTGCTACCTCATACTTTTAAATAATTCTATTCCAGTTCTATGCCACAGTAATTTGCATAGAGAACTCACCACAACGCTCCCAATGATGATTGCATTTCACATTTAAGAACAGTGTAGCATAGTGCATAGTATCAATAAGATTACATTTCCGTAGTGATCATCTCACAAAAGCACACATTCGCATTCTTGAATATTTTTCAATATTTTCATTTCAGGAGGAAAAACTGAAGATGGCCGTCTGCCAGAACGATTTTCAAACAAACAATTCGTGTTATTTGTTAGAGTTTTAAATTCCATCTGAGTGTTGCAACACTTACTTTACCATTCCTTTCAATTCATCATTCCAATGCAATCGCATTCTTTCTTTTGCACGAGCGACGACCTCATCGCATACTCCCATGTGTCTCGTTTTCTTTTTTTTTTTTTTTTTTTTTAACGCGAGTATCTGTCTCGTTTTTATTTCAATTAATCTCCTTAACGCCCTTTAATGCTCCTTAAGAAACTCTTTAATGATATTAATGATAAGCGACACCGAAACTGGAATCCCTCAAGACAATTTCTTTCTCATGTTTAAGGGGAACTTAGACAGCTGTAAAATAATGTCATTTTAACAAGGCAGAAATAGCTATTTATCAACCAGTGTCATTCGGTCGGCTAAGCAAATGGGCTCCGAGATCAGCTTCACTACGCAAAAGTCCACTATCGCTCTTCTCAGTGATTGTTTTGGAATAGGCATTAGCTAATGATGGAAGAAGGTGAGGCATCATTTCGTACACTGATTTATTGCTGCATACTGTACACAGATGTATGAAAAACATAAACGACATAGTCATCTTGTGGCGAAAATTTGAAGGAATATTTATGGATGAGACTATGTTCACGAGTAAAATCTTGAAAACCAAACATAAAATCGAGTGAACATTGTAAAAAGAAATGTTACTCATAGGATTACACAACGAAAAAATGAAACATATAATAAGCGTTGAAAAGCAGATTGCGCAATAAATACCAACTCAGCGCGAAAATTATTGGTGTTACTTTCTCTGCTCTACTAATTAAAGATGGACCCGCGTATGCAAATTTCGAGAGAAACACTTCCACATGGTGCGTACGCTCAATACTTCTGCAATGGTCGTAATTCACCGACAATATAGTGGAAATGATTTCCGCTGATTGCATTTCCTTTCACACGGTGGACGTGCAGCCGAAAAGCACCTGAAGCTATATTCGGATGCTTCGGCAAGCACGAACGCTTAATCAAATGAACACTGTGTGAAAGGAAATGCAATCAGCGAAGAACGCCGTGCTTGTCAAAAATTTGAAATAGAAATTCGGTCTAAAGAGTATTCTTTACCGCACGTCTGTATAATCACCATATTTATGACATTTCGGGAAGAAATATTCTTTAATTTGATGGAGACATCTAACGCTTTTCGTAGATTTTCGGATGTCGTTTTTCCTTCACTGGTCGCCCAAAACATGCGATCTCAAAATGGCTGCATTTTTATGCTTCTCTACTTGCTCTAGATCGCTTAAAAGATATGCTGCCTATGTTTTTCACACCACGCGCCTAAATTTACCTTAACAACTTTTGCTGTTTTCGACCGCTATTTCACACATTCTCTGGAATCAAAAAAAAAGTTAACTCTATTCAGTTGGTTAACTCTGAGCTAGCGGGTCAGTTAACTCTATTCTTTTGATACCTTTCTGCAGCACACTCAGCAGCGCGACGTACGTCATAAGTGCTAGGACTTATATGACCATGCACAGGATAAGTTGCCCGAAATGCTCCATAAAAATTGTCACATGCTTTTACAAAACATTTGTAAATAAACATCAGGTCGAAAGTAACGGCAACTGACTATTCAAAAAAGCTGCACGACAGACTTTGATAAACTGAAATACTGCTGACCACGGTGTTGCCTAGTCCGTATGTAAATGCCTCATTTGGAAAAATTTGGCATGCTTCAACAAGGTATTCAACTCGCTGTCTCCTTAAAAAAATTTTGAATAACTGAGCTACAAAATGCCCAGATATATGTGCACTAATCTCATCGTTTGGATTTCGTAACGGATAATTGAATGAGGTGAATAAAATGGGATAAAACGTCGAAGCGGCCAGGGAACATAGCTATGGAAAGACTAGGCGCAGCTGAAAACGAACGATTACGCGCAGTAACAATACTATTAGCAATCGCCTCGCTCAGAAATCTACCAAAAAGGTGATATTGAAAGAACCATTATGCATAACACAGAAAATAGAAACAGGCTAAGTAACATCCCGGATCCTAACAGTACTTCAACCAACCGATTAACCGGTGGCAACTCACGGCATAAAATCTACAAGTCAAAATATCATATGATTTCATCGTAGGAAAGATTAATAAAAATTTTACAGCAAAGCCAGCGGAGATTTTCAAATATTTAAAATGAACATTTTGTGCTAAAAGAATTAATTCACACTTTAGTGAAGTTTACCAGAAGACAGCCAAGTACGACAGATAAGGGCAAATTAACATATATCATATAGCGAGTAATCGTATATTAAAAAAAAACCTAAATCAGTGACATTCAAAGTCAGTGAATGTAAACTGATGAATGATAACTGCCTAGCTATAGATATTGCAAAACACTGAGCAACGATTAAACATGAATGAACCTTCAGTGGACAATTACGGAATGCGCTGTATCCTAAATTACGATAAACGACACAGGTGAGTCGGCAAAAACAACATCTCGACATTGAACATTATCGAGCAACTCTATGAAGAGAACGATGGGCCAACCCACTCTTCTACAACTTCGTTTCTGTGCTAACTTGTAATGACTTCAGTTGATCGCAGCTTTTTACAACAGTTAAACAAATTTAGAAACTGGAGGGTGGGGAGGGGGGGGGGGAGAAAGGAGATCTCTAGTTGAACGCACAAACAAGTTTTTAGGAATGCCTAACCTCTGCAGTGACCTATCACTGGCGAAGAAACGCTGTTGGAAAAGTGCGCAGGAAAAACTTTTGAATGCGTTATGCAATTTAGCGCCACAGAACATTATTTTGCCAACTCAACTGACTTTGGTATGCACGAACGGCGCGATGTCTATAATTGCAGCATTTGCCCAGGCCACATCGCTTCATACTATGCACGCAGATAAACAACTGCAAAATAATTCAAGAACCCTCTTTCCCTTCGAATACTTAAATCTGCATTTCTGCAGGACAGAAGACGGGGGATCGTAGATGGTTGACGTTGAACTGAATCACTTTTCAATGAGCTTCTTCAATCGCGTGGGAGTCAACCGCAGAGAGAGAGTTCTCGCACTGGTCTCTTGCTGAATTTCTGCCATCGTCCTTAACAAACACTCCTTTACAGCCAGCCAGCAAAAAACGTGGACAGCAATTGTCAACGAAATAAAGGAGCGATCATGTAAAACAGAAACATGAAAACAGATTTTCCAAACTTATTGATCTAAGCTCAGGCGAGAGCTGAAAAAGGGGAAGAAAATGCTCTTCCTCAAAAATCACCAAAAATGCTCAGAGGCCAGTGTCCGTCTTACGTCCTACCTAAGTTTTTCACACCCCTCCCCCGTATTCAAATTTTCTCCAGGTATTAACGTCTTACTAATACCTAGTCTCGCCCCATCACCACCTTCATCTGCAAATCGCTTCGTGCTCACTGCTGCTGCAAATGATTACTCACTGGTTACATCACCGCAGCGGGTTACAGTACGATACTGACACGAAGTAAGAATGTTTATGGCGACTACTACGTTAGACCTATCTTTGAATTTTGCAAGAGTTGACTCAACGACATGTTGTCCTTCATTCAGCCCACTAAACCAAACAAAAACGCCATTGTCCAGCACTTACGAGCTGAATTTTCTCTGCAGAAAAATAAAGGAGCAAAGGTGAAGCTTTCGATCACGATAATAGCAAGCATGTAATTAGGCATCTGATCGCCCACTGTTTTCAAGTATGATAACGAACCCCGCGGGCAGAATTGTTATCCTCATAACACGTATGAAGCTGGTACATCTAAATGTCGAAACAACGATAATCGCTATCAACTGTTTAGTCCGACTAGCTCTTCCTGACATCAACAGTCTTCAAGCCCAAGCGACCCTGCCACGGTCAAGTGCGACTGCCAGAAACAGAATCGCATTAAGCATAAATAGCGCAATAGAAGAACAAGCGTTGTAAAATAACCTACTTTTTTCCAGCGCGAATTCGACTCCTCTTTGGTGCCGGAGATTCTGAAACGTAACATCTGCAGTTTACGTAGGAGAAAAAGCTTCATTAAAAACAATGGAAAAGCTTTGTTAAAAAAATCTCTCCACTTCTGTCTTTCGTCGCCAAAAATCAGCGATGAACTGATATAAAGAAACGCCGACCTTCTAAGGAGAAGAATGGCCTTCAAACGTATATAAAAGCAATTAGAATCTTATGACGCATAAAGTGATCAATCAAATCGAAACGTCGAACAACAGCTTAATTACAGCCCTCTACTTAACTGCTATATACGCATCAGCTCATTCCTCAGTTAGTTCTTTGCGACTCAGTTAGTTCTTTGCGAATAAGATGAAATGGAGTTACGATCACGTAGCACCCAGCCGAATTCTTAAAAAAAAAACGCAACCGCACAATAAAGATGGCGAAGGAAAGAGAAAACGAGAATTTTAAAAAAAAGCAAGAAAAGGTGCAGCTCCCACAAATGAAAGGAAGGAGAGGGTATTTACGTCTGTAAGCATGTCTAATTTTGACAAACACGTAAACGACACTGACGCCCCTCTCGTTGAAAAAACAATCCAAACCAATTTAATTTGACATCTCAGCTATGAAACATTAATGTTATTCTCTTTCTATAGCCCAAATTCATAGATCTTCCTAAGAAATCAAAATCATACGTGAAGTGCCAACGCTTTCTGACGCAGATCGTCTTCGAGTTGTGCTTTTTACGTGAACGTTTCTCGTTGGCGTTTGGCGTACAGGTGATGGCGACGGCGATGGCATGCCAGTCGAAACAGCACGTCGAGCCTGACAATAAATTCGCATGTGGACCATAATCCAAGTTTAATCATATAAACAACAATTTCGCCGAAAACATATCGGTCTGATTTAAATTACACAGTCACATTTCACTAAGAAAATAATCGTGATCGAATGTCACTGAAAAGGACAAAACTGAGACAATCTAATCGCTACGTGGCTTCACAAAAAAAACCAGAAACAGTATACAGGCAACCTAAAAATAAACACACTCCGATATACACCAACCGCTTGCTGACGGAAAAGTGTAGATAGCCGCGATAAACAATAACACAGATATAAAGGGATGCACTAAAATAAATGTGTCAAGATTGAGGCCCATAAGGAAGGTGCTGCAAAATATAATGAGCATGTTTTCTCTATTTGAAAGACAACTAATTACACGGTATGAGATTCCGAATTTTGTTAAAATTATATCGCCTCCTTGTTTTATACCGAAGAGAATACACTACCTCCCAACTTTGAGGTTTAGTTAAGCATCATGCAACTGTCTTTTATTGTCTCTTGCCATGCAGATATTAAAAAAAACATGGAATCGCGAACCTTGGGCGTAGGCGAACGAGCTGGTGAAGCGCTCATCTTTGCAGTTCGCGATGCACTCTTCTTTGATTTCGATGGTTGCTTTGCTAAATACGTTGAGACGTTTTTTCTCAGCTATAGAAGAAGTGGAAAACCTTGCCGAACAAATCTATTATCCCACATAGCGTTTATCAAATTAATGGACGAGAACAATCGAAACAGTAAACTGAGGCTAATAACTTGCCTCATTTATATTATCGACATAATTGCTCCCAGCACTAAAAGATGGCGGACAACGTCATTCGGAAGTCAAAGTGATCTAGTGCTGCCACTGTTCCATCGTCAGGTATTATTGTCAACTCTGGATTGAAATTTCGAAGGTCGTTGCATTTCAGCTTATAAAGATTGACTTAAATCGAAGGATATTTGAATTAGAGATAGCACTTTCACACCCTTCCATCTTCAGAAGGTAGAACTGCATGTAAGAGGAAGTGCTATGCGGGGGAACGGAGGATCTACACGGGCGATAGGAACTTCAGTTCAGTTTATCTGAATTTCCAAACCTATTGAGACAACAAAAACGGCATAAGCATACCTCTCTTTGCAGATGTGGGCGGCGTATGACTTCTTGAGGAAACAGCCTCTGCAATCGGGCTGAGCTGGCCAGGAGCTGAAAGAAAAATTGTCTGAATAACCAGCGCTACTACGTAATCACCCGACTTATAGAGGCTCTTAATTCGCACTCAATAATCTGAAAAATTCGTGAGCTTTTAAACATGAGCAAGTCACAGTCTACTAGAAAAACGGATCCTGATAATGTGCCGTTAAACACGATAAACACCTCTGAAATGTCTCACGACCTTTGATCGACTTTCTTATTGCACATAACTTTTCAGCTGTATCTGTCAGCAACATAAGCTCTCGCTAAGCTTTAACGGAGAGACACAAATCATGCATCGTTAAACACACAAGACGCTCTCACATAGTGCGCTTTCGTTTAGGCCAATCGCGCTTAAGTAGCTGTTTCCTAGTTTTGCCTCGAAGAAAACGAAGTGAGACGAGCAGTTTTGCCTCGAAGAAAATGAAGCAAAATGAGCAACATTTCAAAGAAAATAAGGCAAGAAAAAAACCTGGCGAAGAAGGTGACCTACGAGAACGTCGTCGACTTGCGCGTGACGTCTCTTCAGATGCAGTACCTAAAGCATCCCACCTTGAACAGTGTATGCTAACTCTTAATGTTGCTACCGCATATTAGCATGCATTGCGATTGCGAATTTAGGTTCACTTTCCTGGTATAATATCTCTGCAAAAAGACCCAAATCACATATGACCAATTCTAAACCGTTCTCTCTTTATTCAGATCAGAGATAGAGACAACATACAACTTCCAGGATTTCTAAGAAGTAACCTGCAACCAACCAGTCTAAAAACATTAGAAAGAGCCGAAAACCTTGCGAGACGTTCAGAAAGATTCGTCTGTATGTGGGAAATTCCCCAGTGAACGCTCATGCTCTAAGTACACCAGCTCTTGAGTTCCAAGCTATGTCCCCATATAGCGTTGGCCGAAAACTCCTTCCGATGATCCGAAAACGACGCTCCGCTAAAAATATTTCGAAAGTGGGAGGAAAGGGATTCTCATGTACGCAAAACGAAAGAACAAAGTTTGACGACGCCATCACACTCCTCATGTCAAAGCAGGGGAACAGCTAATGCCAAGAATCGGTAAGGCAGAAAAGCAAAAGAAAAGTGCAGCAGTGGTAATCACTTCACCAAAAAAAGAACATGATTATGGAACGACCTCTATCAGTATTTCGATTAGATAAACGTCGAAAAAAATTCAACCTGTGTTCACCCATATTAGAATATACCAATGTGTAGCATGTCGAACACTTCTGAATTAAAACAATACACTGAAAACACTTTGGAAAGCACTCACTGCGAGAAGCAGAAGCAACAGAAGAGGATCTTGACGAACGCCTTGCTGGTGATAAACTTTGAGAAAGGGTTGCTGGCGACAACGACTGGTCTTCTGAAAAATTTCGGCAAATATACCTCTTCGTCGAAAACTCGTTTGTTTCTCGAAAAGCTGTCCATCTCATGCTCCTTCCAAGGTCATATATGCAATTATATGGAGCCAGTATGCTCTAAGTGTGCACGAACAATCCTTACGTAAAAAGAAAAGACGAAAAAGGAATGTAAAGCACAACTAAGAAACAATCGTAAACGCGAAGTCATACGGATAGCGGATGAGCAAAAAAAGTGAAATTAATGATACAGTGGTATAACCACTGCCTGTTTCAGTCAGCTTCAAGTACAAGCCACTTCACTCAACAGCAGAGGACAATTCCGAAATGACAGCGTCAACAAATCAGAAGAGTTGATAGCTGCTAGTAGAAAATGGAAGAACTAGAGATAGGAGAGCTGGATGAAGAAGGAAGGGAGAGGACAAGGGCAAAGAGAAGGCATCCCATGCATCCTGTCGAAAATTTCTTAACTGTGTTCTTCATTGCACATCTTGTCACGGTACTTATATACGAGCATAAGGTGAACAAGCTTCCGTAATGTCGAGCTCCATGATATCAGCCCATATATGATAGTAACGCATACATCAGAACAGGCTAAACTTCCGTTTCATAAGATATAAATTTCAATCGTAATTACATAAGCATTCCTTGCCCCTTTTTCGATTGGACGATAAAACTACTGTGAAAAGAGGTGACTTCGTTTGCCCGGAGGGAGGTCTGCGGTCACGCAATTTCTTGCATGTACGCGTGCGATGCGTGTATATGAGAGCCACCCTGATTTTATTTCCTGATATGCAGTAACAAGTGAAGTCGCATAGGATGAAACGACGCCCAGCTGCAGAACTGCTGCTTACAGCATTTAGAAGGGCCATTCTAAATTGCCAGAGGATTTCCAGTCACTCCTCGAGCGCACAGTGTAAGTTGCTGAGCTATCATAATAATTAAGACGTCATATTTTCGTACGACCAATCTGGTACTCCTTAGAACAGATTTTCAGGATTGCTGCAGCCCTCTCGCCATTCGGTAGTTTTGTCCACCATCTCAGCAATTATTATTTCAACTCCGCCTTGCTGGGCGCACTCTCTACCCCACTCTGTCCCTTGCTTTTATCGAGGGTACAGATGGCAGACGACGGAAGGATTTAAGAAGGATGAATCGGAATGGCCATACTCATTAACCGAATGGAATCAAAATCGAGTTGCGGGATTCGTGCGACAACCATACTTTTGCCTACCATACACCTCCCCTCAAGGAGCTGCAGAAGGAGGAAGGGGAAGGATGAGAAAGATGCGAGCGAATCGCGACTGTAGCCCTTATTTAATAGCCAAACTGAAAGCTTATGGGGATGGAGCGTCTTCCCTCACTGTAGACGATCCTATTTCCTTATCCCACTGCTTATTGGATTGTTAAAACCTTTCTACCTCTCCGCCTCCATTTCCGATGCTATTTCGTTTGAATGCGAGTCGTTTGCTGCTAAACCAGCTGAAATTCAAGAACCTTTTGTGTCCTACCATGCCCTATCAGCTGACTATACCAAGTAACAAAAACACCAACCCAGCGACTGACTGGTAGACGCGGGGGTGCGATGGCGAGTAGGAGTTATCAGTTCCTCAGTGTGCGCTGCAGGAAGCTCTGAAATTTCCGAGTTATTTCATTCAGACAGGTGATAAATGCAGGTAGTAACTTACGAGCAATAATAAAGAACTAGGCATAATAGCTTTGCATAATAGCATAATAGTTTTTTCCTATGCTACCTTTTATAGTTCAGAAAAGATATCATAGGAAAAAGCTGTAATTCTTTATGGCCTAGTTACAGGGCTAAGGATAAGCGCAGTAAACAGCGAACTGGTAAACTTTACATTCCTTTGTTCTATATTCTAGTTGGTCAAAGGCCGTTAAAAAATCTACAAAGGGTCATGACATCAACTATCCCTTCCCCCCTTAACATATAACCTTGCGAATGACTGCCAGATATGCACTTACGGCGGCTGGTTCGAGTTATCGGCTCTGAAAACTCGAAGCAACTATATATGAGTGCTACTGCTCTCACTCTTTGAAATATTCCCGACAGCAATTTGAAATGTAAAAAAAAACACGGACAAGCCACGCCGCAAGGCCTCGTACTCCTTAGTGCGCATTTGGTTCAGAAAAAAGTTACCGTCTGCAAATCAAGTCTTTACGAAAGCGTTCTGCGATCAGCTGTAATCCTTAAAGATCTTAGCACAATCCTGAAAGACCTTAGCACATAATCCTGAAAAATCTTAGCACTTTTCGAACGAGAACACAGCCCCACGGCGTAAGAACCTTGCCCAGACCTCGCATTTAGTTTGTTGTTCTGCGAATGAACAATACAACTATACATGCAAACAACTCTCCGAATTTTCCAAAGTCGTGAATTTCCCTTTCCGTTGCGGCTTAGCCTAGAACAAAGTGGAATAAAAGCGCGCAACTCTCCCCTTATTCTCTCTCGTTTTTTAAATTAGGTTCTCCATTATCATACGCAATCGTTTTAAAATTCGGCTGCATAACTACCTATACCTCAATTCAACTGACATCAATGGCAGGAAGTACTGACATGAACATAATCTACATCATCATTAGAGCCCAAAGCAGTCAGTTTTAAGTAAACTAACCTTGTGACTGAACTGAAGAATCACGAGTACGACGGCCAGTAGGTGTTACCGGCTCCTCCTTATCGATAGTAGCCTCTGAAATTTTCCGGGTAGGGCGATAACCAACAAACAAAATTGTTGTATGACACATAGCATTCCCGTCTACCAATGCTCGAACATGATAACTGGAGCTTATTTCGGCAAAACATGCTCAACCATGTGTACCTACTAACCATCTCAAACTCGCAACACTGCGTCTCCACACACAACAATGAATAACCGCGCACCACGAGTACATCACTGTTACCAACTTCTCGCATAGGCCATGGTGTCAATCACTCGAAACCTATGCAGCGGTGTTCACAGATTTGGCCCTACAAGGCTTACCACCCTCCGTGCAATTCGACTCCACCAAAGATAAAATGTTTTTTTTTCGCTGCTCGCCTTACGATTTCATTCGATCTATTATATGCTGTACGCAGTCACTTCCCGTCCATTCTTCCGCATGAATATGAAATGATACTTTAATTAAACTTTTATGAACATCAATACATTAATACTTTAATAAACTTAAACATTATAATTTAATAAACAATGAATTAAAAAGGATTCAATTTTGATGAAAACGAAAGGAAAACTAACTTCGCGATGGAGACGCTGTGCGTGATAAAGAACGTCTACACCTAGACGATGAGCGCGATGGTGAGCAACTTCTCGACAATGCAGCGTGCTCTTCTATAAGCCAATTCATTTTATAACAACAAAAAAAAATGCAGTATTCAGAATTGATGACTCTTAAAAAATCACTGCAGACACACGTGAAAAATCACCATACCGACAATCATTCTGAAGGAATAACACTACAGCTACTAAAGCACTAAGATTCGCGACGGAAAAACGTTTTCGAAAACAAAGCTATTTCTTCGAGCTAAAAAGCAACAAAATTTATTCGACATGAAATATATTTTGGAAAAAACGAATCCACAGAAGCACTAAAAAAATGCATAATTCCAACACCTTCTGACTGCTTGGTAGTACGTTTTCTCGATCGACTTGGCGAAGCGGGTTCGGGAATCCCTGTAGAATCAGAGTCTGAAAATTTTGGCTGTCATGGCTGAATAAAAAAGCCCACCCTAATTCCAAGTGAAAAAAATTTCAGAGCATCATTTCATGACAATGACAGAAAAACAAGTGAGAAGTCAAGGCAGACTGTGTACAGAAGAAGCAGTTACACAAGAAAAAATCAAAGACGCACTGTCGTAAGTTAAAAGATCGGCAAATAAACTTCTGCGACAAACAGCCTCCCTCAAACGGATTTAAAGTGTGGGGAAGGGAGGTGAAGCGAGATGAAGGAAGGTGAAGTGGATGGGGGTGGTGAAGAGGAGGAAAGCAGGAGAGAGACATAAATGAACACCGATATGCATAATTCCAACACCTTCTGACTGCTTGGTAGTACGTTTTCTCGATCGACTTGGCGAAGCGGGTTCGGGAATCCCTGTAGAATCAGAGTCTGAAAATTTTGGCTGTCATGGCTGAATAAAAAAGCCCACCCTAATTCCAAGTGAAAAAAATTTCAGAGCATCATTTCATGACAATGACAGAAAAACAAGTGAGAAGTCAAGGCAGACTGTGTACAGAAGAAGCAGTTACACAAGAAAAAATCAAAGACGCACTGTCGTAAGTTAAAAGATCGGCAAATAAACTTCTGCGACAAACAGCCTCCCTCAAACGGATTTAAAGTGTGGGGAAGGGAGGTGAAGCGAGATGAAGGAAGGTGAAGTGGATGGGGGTGGTGAAGAGGAGGAAAGCAGGAGAGAGACATAAATGAACACCGATATCCAGATCCACAAAACAAAATTCAACACAAAAAATCTACCGCGCACTGGAGAGGCCAACTGTTGCTTTCGTCGTGCGCTCCTCGATGCGGTGGCAGGCAAAGTGTCTGTTCTCTCAGCTGAAACAATATCTGACTTCGCTCGTAACAATGATGCCAAACAGTCTGGTCTGTAGTCGGTTTTGCACCTATCTATAAACTGTACAATAATCTATAAACTGTTCATGTTAGGAGTAACTGCGTTGGGAAGTCATCATGCGCATGACCCCCGTAATTTCGTAAGCATTTCCACTGGCATAAACGAGACAGAATACTAGCCATACTGAACTCCGCAACATCCTCCTTACCTCCCCTTCCTTAACTCAAGAGTCGCTTTACGTGAATTTGCGACTTCAGCTGATCAGCGCAGCGGTTGGTGACATTACTTATGGAAGAGTTTCTTTCCTTTTCAGATGCTGCAACGTTCGCTCATCCTTTCTTGATTTACTGCGAAGGATTAACGTGCGCACGTGAAAGCTATAACTCATACTAAACGCTTTTGATTTAACGAGGTCATCAAACCGAATCTGTACAAACGATTCCCTTACAAAGCACGTTCTTTTTTTTAAAACAACGATCCATATTTTGTTTATATCCTGGCAACAGTACAGCTACTGTTATGCGAAGTAAATCACTTTCAAAGTGGGTATGCCTCATTCTCCAACCACAATTTACTCGATGGGAATTGAACCTCCGTCTTCAACTGTGCACATTACCAGCTCATCCATCTTGCCGCTCGCATCACTAAGCGATCTCACAACCCTTCACATGGAATAAAGAGTCACGCATTGACATTTTGGTTCCTTCACAGTAATATTATGACCAACCACCTCAAGCTTAAAAAGTTTTTTACAACAAGCAAGGAAAGGCGATCCCGCTACCAAACTAGTCCACAAATTTACTTCCACACCTAGGTATAAGTTATTCGCTCTGATAAAAAATATTTTAACACACGGACAGATGGATGATCAAGCGGTACATCCTGTAAAGAAATTGATGAAAACCCGTCACTAATGGAAAAAATGCAAGCGAAATTCAGAGGCAGCCTGATTACCAAAACGCTTCATTGCGACACCTCAAATCCCTCATCCTCAACTCGAGGTTTTCTATGGAAGTAGAAAGCCATGAAGCTGTCGGACGTCTCATACATTAAAATAACTCATTTTCTTTAAATTCAACATTCGCTCACTTTCAGCTTGAACCGACGCTCGTGCTGCCGTACCCTTAGAAAGCGCCGTGCGTTCTTCTGACTCGACAATGGACTCTGAAAAGAGTTTCGCATTACTGCATCTTCTGTCACGCCCACTATGTGTGCTCACGTCCTCTCGCAATTTCTGCAGTTCATGCGCTTTCTTTTATCATGCAGTAAACCGAGCTTCTGATTATCAGTTTGTGACAAGTGACAAGCTTCTTTTTCTCCTTTTCCTATTGCTACCATTTTCTGGCGTCTTCTGTTTTCTTCAAAGCTCGTGTTCACCCTCTCACTGCAACCTACCCCCGATCCTACGGTAGTATAGAAGCGACGTGGGCAAAATCATCTGATGCTTTCTGAGCGAAAATGCTAGGCAAGTAGTAATTCCCAGGCACACTTCAACAAACACGCTTTCAAAAAACCGATGCTCATTGACTCCGCACTGCCTAAATTCTAATAAATAAGCAAAAATGTTTTAATAATCGCTATGGTGAACCAAAAAAACGCTTTGCGAAAATATTTCACTAAAAGAACAAAATCCTTAACGCGCACGAAGATCTCATCGGTTCCTCAAATCGCAGTTTCAACTTACTTGAGCGAGACGGAGATCGGGTACGAGATGATGAACGTGTGCGACGCGATATTGAATCCGTTGCTGTGTCCCCTTCATTTGAGTCGTACTCTGAAAATCACATTTGGCAATCAAGAAGAGTTCAGAGGTCGACCAATCGTTGTTTCAGAAACGAATTTCAGATGTTTGTTGGAAAAGGAACGCAACATTAATTTTGATATTGATGGCGGCCATAAACGAATTTTATTGCCCTGATCTGCAGTAAGGAACACTGATCTTTAAAAAGTCAATTTCTGTAAGCGATGTGAAATAATAATAATAATATCAAAAGAGTTACTACAGTGAGAAAAACACGCAAACAGCCACCCTTAAAGCAATCCAATAATGCCCTTAAATTCATGCCAAATATGTACAACCCGTTTGCGGCGAAATGAAGACCGTCCCCGTAATTCGATAAATTCTGCGCAACACAAACCATTTCCAAACATCGTTCTAGACCACCCTTCATCAACAACACCCACCGGTTGAGACAACACCTAGTCACCTTACTTTTCAAATAGAGCCATGCACGTCTCCTTTTCTCTCCTCGTCAGGTTTCACACTTGCTAGCGTTATACTACTGAACAAAAATAAATGGGTTTACGTATGCGGCGAGTGGATTCTCCCAACAACCCGCTGCTGTCGGCTTTAGCTCTCGCTGTTGCCGATAACACCTCAGCCATACTCTTTCGCCCGGCTCTCAAACGACTTTTTGGACGAGTGCGCATCTTAAACAAATGCCGTTGTGCAAAAAGAACAAATCCTACCGCATATTCAGAACACTATTTCAGCGGTTCAACCACCGAGACATATGTATAAGCAAGCATCGCTAATGAAAATACTTACCATAATATAAAGCCGCCTATGGATGATCATAACATACCCAGAAAACAAATGGCACTGCATAATTTGGGAAGAAAGCTGGGTTAGGCAATGAGCGTACTCTGACCTCTTAAGACCTTTGCTAATATTTTCATGACCAAAAAATCTGATTTCGACCTGCAACTTCTCCTGCAGTCGGTTTTAGCGCCTTTACCTCATATTTGAGTAGTCTGTGTTTGGTTACTTCTTCCGTGCTCCCTCCCTCTCCGCTCTCCAGCTAAAGGCGTTATCGGTTTTCATTTCGCGGTGAAAACTGGCAACGATACTCTCGTCCAGTTGGGGACAGAAATAAAAGCTCTGCGAATTATTTTTGGTACAAACTGAAACCGCAAAAATCATTTAAAAAGCCACTATAATATACAACCTGACAGATACAGTTCCCACTCACATTACATGACCAGAAAGAAGAAAGAGCATTTAAATAATAACAAACCACCAAAGGGAGGTAAGCGAGATGAAGGAAGGTGAAGTGGATGGGGGGTGGTGAAGAGGAGGAAAGCAGGAGAGAGACATAAATGAACACCGATATCCAGATCCACAAAACAAAATTCAACACAAAAAATCTACCGCGCACTGGAGAGGCCAACTGTTGCTTTCGTCGTGCGCTCCTCGATGCGGTGGCAGGCAAAGTGTCTGTTCTCTCAGCTGAAACAATATCTGACTTCGCTCGTAACAATGATGCCAAACAGTCTGGTCTGTAGTCGGTTTTGCACCTATCTATAAACTGTACAATAATCTATAAACTGTTCATGTTAGGAGTAACTGCGTTGGGAAGTCATCATGCGCATGACCCCCGTAATTTCGTAAGCATTTCCACTGGCATAAACGAGACAGAATACTAGCCATACTGAACTCCGCAACATCCTCCTTACCTCCCCTTCCTTAACTCAAGAGTCGCTTTACGTGAATTTGCGACTTCAGCTGATCAGCGCAGCGGTTGGTGACATTACTTATGGAAGAGTTTCTTTCCTTTTCAGATGCTGCAACGTTCGCTCATCCTTTCTTGATTTACTGCGAAGGATTAACGTGCGCACGTGAAAGCTATAACTCATACTAAACGCTTTTGATTTAACGAGGTCATCAAACCGAATCTGTACAAACGATTCCCTTACAAAGCACGTTCTTTTTTTTAAAACAACGATCCATATTTTGTTTATATCCTGGCAACAGTACAGCTACTGTTATGCGAAGTAAATCACTTTCAAAGTGGGTATGCCTCATTCTCCAACCACAATTTACTCGATGGGAATTGAACCTCCGTCTTCAACTGTGCACATTACCAGCTCATCCATCTTGCCGCTCGCATCACTAAGCGATCTCACAACCCTTCACATGGAATAAAGAGTCACGCATTGACATTTTGGTTCCTTCACAGTAATATTATGACCAACCACCTCAAGCTTAAAAAGTTTTTTACAACAAGCAAGGAAAGGCGATCCCGCTACCAAACTAGTCCACAAATTTACTTCCACACCTAGGTATAAGTTATTCGCTCTGATAAAAAATATTTTAACACACGGACAGATGGATGATCAAGCGGTACATCCTGTAAAGAAATTGATGAAAACCCGTCACTAATGGAAAAAATGCAAGCGAAATTCAGAGGCAGCCTGATTACCAAAACGCTTCATTGCGACACCTCAAATCCCTCATCCTCAACTCGAGGTTTTCTATGGAAGTAGAAAGCCATGAAGCTGTCGGACGTCTCATACATTAAAATAACTCATTTTCTTTAAATTCAACATTCGCTCACTTTCAGCTTGAACCGACGCTCGTGCTGCCGTACCCTTAGAAAGCGCCGTGCGTTCTTCTGACTCGACAATGGACTCTGAAAAGAGTTTCGCATTACTGCATCTTCTGTCACGCCCACTATGTGTGCTCACGTCCTCTCGCAATTTCTGCAGTTCATGCGCTTTCTTTTATCATGCAGTAAACCGAGCTTCTGATTATCAGTTTGTGACAAGTGACAAGCTTCTTTTTCTCCTTTTCCTATTGCTACCATTTTCTGGCGTCTTCTGTTTTCTTCAAAGCTCGTGTTCACCCTCTCACTGCAACCTACCCCCGATCCTACGGTAGTATAGAAGCGACGTGGGCAAAATCATCTGATGCTTTCTGAGCGAAAATGCTAGGCAAGTAGTAATTCCCAGGCACACTTCAACAAACACGCTTTCAAAAAACCGATGCTCATTGACTCCGCACTGCCTAAATTCTAATAAATAAGCAAAAATGTTTTAATAATCGCTATGGTGAACCAAAAAAACGCTTTGCGAAAATATTTCACTAAAAGAACAAAATCCTTAACGCGCACGAAGATCTCATCGGTTCCTCAAATCGCAGTTTCAACTTACTTGAGCGAGACGGAGATCGGGTACGAGATGATGAACGTGTGCGACGCGATATTGAATCCGTTGCTGTGTCCCCTTCATTTGAGTCGTACTCTGAAAATCACATTTGGCAATCAAGAAGAGTTCAGAGGTCGACCAATCGTTGTTTCAGAAACGAATTTCAGATGTTTGTTGGAAAAGGAACGCAACATTAATTTTGATATTGATGGCGGCCATAAACGAATTTTATTGCCCTGATCTGCAGTAAGGAACACTGATCTTTAAAAAGTCAATTTCTGTAAGCGATGTGAAATAATAATAATAATATCAAAAGAGTTACTACAGTGAGAAAAACACGCAAACAGCCACCCTTAAAGCAATCCAATAATGCCCTTAAATTCATGCCAAATATGTACAACCCGTTTGCGGCGAAATGAAGACCGTCCCCGTAATTCGATAAATTCTGCGCAACACAAACCATTTCCAAACATCGTTCTAGACCACCCTTCATCAACAACACCCACCGGTTGAGACAACACCTAGTCACCTTACTTTTCAAATAGAGCCATGCACGTCTCCTTTTCTCTCCTCGTCAGGTTTCACACTTGCTAGCGTTATACTACTGAACAAAAATAAATGGGTTTACGTATGCGGCGAGTGGATTCTCCCAACAACCCGCTGCTGTCGGCTTTAGCTCTCGCTGTTGCCGATAACACCTCAGCCATACTCTTTCGCCCGGCTCTCAAACGACTTTTTGGACGAGTGCGCATCTTAAACAAATGCCGTTGTGCAAAAAGAACAAATCCTACCGCATATTCAGAACACTATTTCAGCGGTTCAACCACCGAGACATATGTATAAGCAAGCATCGCTAATGAAAATACTTACCATAATATAAAGCCGCCTATGGATGATCATAACATACCCAGAAAACAAATGGCACTGCATAATTTGGGAAGAAAGCTGGGTTAGGCAATGAGCGTACTCTGACCTCTTAAGACCTTTGCTAATATTTTCATGACCAAAAAATCTGATTTCGACCTGCAACTTCTCCTGCAGTCGGTTTTAGCGCCTTTACCTCATATTTGAGTAGTCTGTGTTTGGTTACTTCTTCCGTGCTCCCTCCCTCTCCGCTCTCCAGCTAAAGGCGTTATCGGTTTTCATTTCGCGGTGAAAACTGGCAACGATACTCTCGTCCAGTTGGGGACAGAAATAAAAGCTCTGCGAATTATTTTTGGTACAAACTGAAACCGCAAAAATCATTTAAAAAGCCACTATAATATACAACCTGACAGATACAGTTCCCACTCACATTACATGACCAGAAAGAAGAAAGAGCATTTAAATAATAACAAACCACCAGTGGCGTAGACGAACGAGTGTTAGCCAACGGAGCGCTGAAAATATCTATGTGTAAATGAACGGAACATGAAATTTCCGCATTCTGCTTACCAGTTTATCTAAACTACCGAGAAAGATTAGCCACAATGCAAATTTAGACCTCTCACTTAACTGCGTTGAATACGCCCACCACCTCCTTAAAAATCTAAAAGTAGTATGTTAAAACGAGTTCGTTCGCAAATTTCTGAACACAGCCTATTCGTTTCGGGCAAGTTCAGAAACAATGAAATATGCATTTCATCCCAGCTAGCGAACTCTTCCTCGCACTTATTTCAGAAGTGTTAAAAATGTGAAATTCGAAACCCAAAATGCAAAGGTAAAAAAAAAAACCGCACGTTGCAGCACTTTCTGAATGACTTCTTCTGTGCAGCATCTTCTCGGATGGTGCAGATGACGGTACAGCTGAACCGCTTCGAGCGATAACCTAAAAACAAGCCTGCTTATACCTAAGGCAAAACATCCTTACCGTTATTATTCCAATCGGAAATCATCTGAAGCTACAAAATATTTTGTAACTCGTTCTGCAGCGGCGACATAACACCAATAAATTTTCGACTCATGAGCTACGCACGTCCCTTTCAACAAAACGGTTAAATCTAGAAGCACAACAACATCTGACAAATGAAACGGAAGTTTAAACTGGGAGGGAGACTAGGCGGATGGCTGAGATGGTGGAATGAGGGAGGAGGGGAGGGGTAGGGAGAAGGCTTCAAGAAACAACCTCTACTGAAAACCAGCTTCTGTCGGAGGTACATGGAGTTGATTTTAAGAGTATAGTCTGTGTGGTAGGTGTGAGAATCAAAGCCACGAATCGAATTTGTTACAGACCCTAGCCCTACCTCTAATAATACTCATGAAAACTATAAACGCGTAAGGTTTTCCTTTATAAAGAAATAAAGAAATCCAGTAGTCAAGAATGATAAAATACAATTCTACATGAAACGAATAAAACATTCAAAATAACTTACTCTTCTTGTGCGTATCGAAGTGCTTTCGATATTTCCATCTAAAAAAACAAAGATCACAGTAGTGGACAAATAGCTGTCATTCGATTAACAAAAATGGAAAATGCAAATGGGACAGGATGCGCTTCGAAATGGAGACCTATTTATTTGAAATACGACGACAACGTAGAAGTTCATTGCTCTTAGCATACGCGCGAAAAGTACTTCTAATGAAATGCTGAAATGATATGCTATACGTAGTGCCCGTTGTATAAAACAACTCGCTAAGCTACTGAACTAGGAACGTGTTACTCGATCATTTGATGCACTTGCATAATGACGCACTACCGATCAGTGCGGAATGTAACAATGCATAAGTTTTGAAAAGAAAGTTTTTCCTCCCGCATATCCACAAAACAACATATTCATTTCATTTCTTTTTCTATAAAAGCATTCATATAAAAGCCAGTGCAATAGGTATGCGGTGTACTACACACCTTCTAGCGAATGTGCGTTTGTTTCAAAATTACTGCAACAATTACTGCCGCAAGCTACATTCATGAGAAGATCAACAACAAACTCAACTGCTCTCTGTCTTCAATTCGCTAATACGATCTTCACATGCCTTGCTGAACAACATTCGAATGCCGAAATTAATTACTTCTTCAAAGATGCACTTCGTTCCTTTACTGGTTGCTGATGTGGTCGCAGAAGCATGCATTGTTCTCGATTTACAGTAAATCATCAACCAAGAACGCTGAGCTATCCAACAAAAAAAAAAGAATAGATCAAAACACAAGAGCTAAGCTTGCCTCCTTCGTGTTCGGATGACTGCAGCCCTGCAACCTTCGTTCGCCATGGAATGTCAGCGACATCATCTTTCTTCGCTGCCTCGTTTTCCTCAGGTGGATTAAGCGAGTTCGGCTGAATACTCGAGGGGAGAGTTGATAGAGTGCTCACCTCCTCAACTTTTGGCTCCTCTTGAACAACTCCCGCTCTTCCAAAGTTTTCACCAAGAACTGCAGGTTCATGTTCCTTGACTGTCGCATGTTCACTGACCATCCCTTGCCTTTCCACTTCCAAAACCTTCTGTTCTACTTCAAACACCCTCTTCTCCATCTCTGGCTCCTTTTCTCGCTCAGTTTGCAGTTGTTCTTCCTTCCTTAGTTCCCTCTCGTATCCTTCAACCGATCCCCTCGATTCCTCAATCTGAACAGTCTTCCCAGTAAAATTCTGTTCAATGTCTGTTTCAGCTGTCCATTCCTGCTCTTCAAATGAATACTCTCTTATAACTTCGGATTCAGTCTGTTGCTCGATCACTTGATAAGTAACAGCACGATAAACTAGTTCGCCCTCCTCCTTTCGATCATCATCTGTAGAATCCATACGTTCTGGCGCGACAGCTGCCTCAATAACAGATTCCGGCTGCCTTTCGAAACCCGAAAAGGGCTGAACATTCGACTCAAGCCCTGGTCGACTTCGGTCTCTTTCAACAGACGGGACAGCTAACCCTATTTCATATAGCGTTTTCGATTCAGGCACATCATCTTCAATTGCAAGATCTTCCTCTGTTTGCTCTTCAAAGGAACGACTAGTGACGACAAAAGTTCTGTCTGCAGGCGCATCTGCCTCCTCAGGCAAACACTGCGTGAACTGAGGAAAACGACTATGTGATAACGAAGAGATGTCAACACTGGACACTTGTGCCATTTTGTCGTGATTTACAACTTCTTCTTTCAGCTGTTCTTCACTTTCCCACTCCTGTTCTTCATACACACTGAAGATGGGCTTCCCCAATTCAGCAGCAATAGGTTGAGAAGGTATCCTATCCAGTCCGCATAATTCTGCGCCCGACTTCCGCTCGCTCTGTTCCGTTTCCGTGGCGGTAATTACTCGTGCAGGCTCGCGAGTAATGAGGACATCTTCAACCTCCTCTGGCCCTTCTTGTTCCTCGAAACTCCTCACGACATCATCTGACGTCATTTCGGCTATATATCGTTCCGTACTTAAGACCTAAAAAACTTAAAAGTGCCGCGTCACTCGGGATAAAACTCCAGTTCTGAACATAGCAATAAAAATGACCACTCCCGACATAGTTCATCTCCCTTTAACAGGAACCTCGAGAGCACAACTCCAATATGTTAATATCAAGTTAATGATTTAGGAAGTGAATGAGTGGCCGACCGCACCAATTCTAATTGGGCGTACCATTTTTACTCTAACGGAGTGCTTTCTCTTTGGGTCTGTAGAACAGCAATAGCAACACTGAGATACAAACGACAACAACCCGTAGGACTCAATCAGTGTAGAAGAAGAATCAATTACGAACTGCTTCACTTTCAACGTTCTATTCAAATTTACATATTTTACTCAACATAAGAACGCGTCGCTCACAGGTGAGTTAAAGGATCATCTACCACCAAACATTCAACACATAAGAACAGAAAAAAAATGAACAAAAACGGACCTCATCATTTTCCTCACTTGCTGATTCTAGGCTTGTTGGGATCGGCTGGCTCACCATCGCAGTAGTACTCGCTAATTTCGCTTCTCTTAAAATCATTTCATATGTACTCTCCAAAAAATTTATTTCACATCATCAAACAAGTGAGAATATGCGCCAGCTGAACTGATACGAGGTACGGTTCGGTGACGTCATCACACGATGAACTAGCCATGTTTCATGAGCTAGCCATAAATAATGAAAGTTCATAGGTTAGCTGACTTGCACAGCCGAACAAGTCGACCGGAGATTTGTCTTTCGGTGGCTTCAGTAATAGAAAAAGCACTCCACTCAGTTGATTTTGAGCACAACTGAGTCTATATTTTCGCCCGAACTGGAGGATTCAGGCTGAAAATGGATACAAGCATCAGACCGGGTGTAGTGCTTGATTATTTAAAATGCTTCTAAGACAATCTTCAAATGCTTCTAAGCTGAAGCGATCCAACAGACAGAAAAACACATACATGTGCATATATAAATACGACGTAGCGTGTTTCGCAAGCGCGAATGCGGTGAAGTACAAAAAAAAAAACATTTAGTTTTCTATAGAAGCTATATGACCAATGACCGCAACCAATCTCGTTTAAGCATCCTTTCTCTTCCCCACGCCCCCTAATGGTGCTCAAGCTAATTCATGAACTAAACACATCCGTCTTAAAACCATCTCCAAAGCAGGAAATTTTCTAAGCTGAACTCAACACCAGTCTAGAAAACAGAAGTCACCAAATACCATATCCTCGCAAAACACAAAGAATTGATGTTGTAGCAAGATAAGTCAAAGACAAGTCATAAAGGGTGACCGTCGTACTTCAAACACTTTTTAAAAACAATTTACATTTGCTGCTGACGGTCATCCTTCTCGACGTCTGCGCCATTTGCCCAATCGTCGCCCGCTTGTGGCACCGTGACAATTTCCCCTTCTTCCTCTCCTGACTCGTAATTGAAATCTGACTAAAATCACTTTAATTAGCTCTTTTCTCATCGCATAAAAGATCTCACATGTAAAATGAGTTTTCAGTCTAAATTAACCAAACAATAGAAGCCTTTCTTCTTTAGTGTGCAAAGTTCTTCTGAATCGGCGGTTGAAGCAATCATTTGAGGGGACAACCACATACCCTCACCTCTTCATTTGGATATCAATCGACTAGGAAGATTAAATGGACTGTACAGAAAAGCAATTACTACCATCTAAAGAACCTATTGTTTGTGTTTGGAAAACTGAAAAAATTACTTGAGTTCATCTCGGGATCTCCTTAAACTTCTCATAAAGAGGATCCAAGCGGCTGCTATGACGAAAGAAAGACATCCTGGCCAGAAATGATCCTATCTCACTCATTTTACAGTCTCAGTGAAGACGTAAAATTCATTTACTGGATGGGATGCTCAACTTATCTTGTAGCTTATGTCAAAAATTATCATAGGAAGCGAAAAGATTAACAAAAAGCCCTATAAAAGAACATCTCTCCCTAAGAACTCAAAAGCTACATCGTATTCCTTAAATGGCACGACTGCTGCATATATTTCCAACTGGTGATCAAATTACTGACCAATGGAAATCATAAAAAATCTATCTTTCATCCTCAACACATTCAATTTAGAAAATGGAAGAAAAGGACGAGGGGAAACAATCATAATTATTTTTAAAAAAAATACATGTTCAGTTCGGCGCTCGCAGCCAGTACTGCTCGCACCATCGTTTTCTGATACCGGCGAATCCACGCTTCTGTAAAGCAGTCTGATAAAAACAAAACCAACCGTACATTAAACACGAGTACATATTACATGGGTTTAAAGGTTTAATGGGTTTAAATAGCATGGGTTTAAATACAACCATAACAACATATATATTATCATCCAATCATGGGTCTAAACCGCACAGCTTAATCGCGAGGGGCGTCGATCACTTTCTGCTCCTTGCATTAAACCTTAACCTTTTAACAAAAAAGCCTTTTCTCCTGCAACGCCCCGTAACTTCTTCCCTTTCTGTCGGAACTCCAGCGATTGTTGGTACTATCATTTCATGAACGCTCCACGAACCATATTTTCGAAAAAAAAATTGGCTTAGAACTTCCTGCCACCCGAAGTGCGGCAAAACTGCACATAGTTGTATCATTCTGATGAAGCTCTAGCATGTCGTAATTTGCTTCCATGAACTCGTGGAATGTTGTTTTCAATTTTTCATTTAACCGAGAAAGGAGGAAAGGGATAAGAGTGCACCTTTTTGCTTTAACGGTGCCGGCACGGCAAGCTCTCCTTCTACACCCTCAATCAACCCCTCTTTTCCCGTCGACGATCCATACCACTCGGAAGTTTTGGAGGAAAAACAGAATAAAGCAGTATACGCACTTTGAAAAATAAGAAATTCAGTGACAGAGAAGCGCGAAAAGGAACTATTCTTAAAGGAATAAATGAATGAAAACGAAAACGAACAGAAACAGATGTCATCTCAGTGCTTTGGGCAAATGCCACATTACCACAATTTCTCACGCTATCAGCCTAAACAATTCATATCAGTTCAATTTTCGCATGCTTCTCCTCGTTACTTTTTTAAGCCACTCATAGACGATGCCGACGAAACAGATAAATATTTAAACTTGTAAGCTATCTGTGCAATAATTATGCGAATAAAATCGCTCTTACGTGCTCGTGTTTCCTGACGGGAGATCGAAGCGAAGACGATGGCGTTGCTCACTTCCTGCAACCGCAAAACGTGTTTGCGATGAAGGCCGGGTATAACCTAGAAAATGAGCGTAAAATTATTACTTTGCAGCATAAAATGAATCGCGCACAGCAATCTGCTACACCCACCTTTTTCACCCTGACGAATCGACTTCTGCGCAAACTCTAAACAACATGTTAAGGTTTAATAACGAAAGAAAAGCTATGCTCGGAGCAACAAGCATCGGCCGGTTTCCCTATTACAACCATATTACGTCATCCGTGTGTTGGTGACCAGAGCGCTACAATGAATGGATGGCGATATGGTAGTGCTTCTCACAATATGC
>JPKZ01000902.1:76603-95372 GCA_000803305.1 Toxocara canis
AAACAGTGAAACATCGTTCATGGTTGAATGAATGGATCAAATGGAGTGACGGCGCCGCGAACAACTAAGCGACGGCGTCAGAATCGATTGCAACGGAAGTTACCTTATGCAAGCGGAAGTAAATCTGGTTTCGGCAAAATTAGACGCAGATTACAAACAATATCCAAGTATCCCCAGTCCATTGCCCATCCGAATTAATTACGGACACTAAAAATGATGCTTGGCACAGGAATGCACATTACAAAAAAGTTGTCCTTGGCGCTCAGCATGTTTCGCAAAATTTGGACTAAAACAGTCTTCTTTCACACTGAGCCTTGCTGTCAGTGAAATCAAGAAGGAGCCTAAGTTCCCAAACAGATCTAGAAGGGGCCTCAAACCTTAAAAAGAATTACCTTCATCAGTTTCACCGTCGAGCAAACCTTTGCGTTTATTGGATTTAAGGATCGATGCCGGTGGAGGCATTGGTAGCGAGACGAATGGTGACACAGGAGACTCGCCGAGTAATGCCGTACCACGTAGCATACGGCGACGCGATGGTGGTGTTTGCAGCACACGACGCACACTCTCTAGCTCTGTTTCCGATAATACCCTTAAATATGCTCTCAAAACATTACCTGGGCGTCCCATCTCTGTCTAGCACCCCAAAAGGGAGTGCTGAGAAGACTTGCAGCCAAGACATCGCGCAACGAACTAACTGCAGTAGCACTCGGCTTCTGCAAAAACCGCTTTATTCTCTCAAGTCCTACACCAGTAACAGCATCCCTGTCCGTATAAGGAGGAGGAAGTAGCCTTGCATGTTCGTTCTCAAATCAATAGTTCGTTCTCAATGTCAAAAGAGCCAACTTTCGAAATATCGAACGCTCACAGTGATCTTCAGATTCTACAATCACTTACTTTTCTAGTTTAGCGGCCCGATCGTCCAGAACTGGACTGTTAAAGAACGGTTCAGTATCTGATCTCAACTCTTCTTGATTTTTTCGCTCTCCGCTTACTTCAGCAGCTTCGACGTCCGACGTTTGCTCTCCTGTCGATGTACGTTTACGGGACGCCATCACCCTACAAAAGTGGACGAACTCAGCTGCGCCGAATAAACAACTGCAAAAGACGGGGTTTTTTATGAGGAAAATTTGCAATGCGCAACTGCTTACAGAATGCATGCTTTGCAGTCGAAATGATCGGGGTTGGTTTGGGTTCAAATGCCTCAACTCCAAGCAAGATGTTTTCGAGAAACACATTTTATGGTCTCCAACTCTAAAAAATATTCTGTAATATAATTACACATTTAAAGCCTACAAAATGCATTTCAAGTTCAAAAATATCTGGGCACAGCGTACTTGGAACAAAAGAATTCAATGACGCACTCCGCATTGTTGGGATATACGTGCATCAAAGCGGCATTACTGATGACAATGAAATGGCACAGTGGTCGACTCAAAATTTCGTTAGAAGACCCTCAGAACTTCCACTTCCTTCGCCTCTCTTAGTCTCCTCGCTAATGCAAGCACCCCCACGGGCAAAATCATGGTCGCATATGCGCTTTGAAAACAATCACAGAAAATTATACCTTCCTCGATCAACGAGAGGAGACTGAAGCGATCTCTTGCATTCCATTTCACTCAAAAACAAACTGCGACGTAGGCGAGACGGCACTGACGACCCTATGACATAAAATATATTACAACCTTCAACACCTTAAAAAACAATCAATGATGGCAAATGCAATAACTCCGGAAGTGCCATTACTGAGATAAAGCGTTATCTTCACCTTATTATCGCTCTCGTTAGCCGAATGAGATAAGCAGCTCCTCAGGAAAAAGGAGCAAGTCCAAAGCCCAGTTATTAACGTTTTTCAGTAAAATTATCTTTTTAAGGAATATAAAATCTTGTGAAAATATTCATTAAAAATGTTTTCTTTGGAGGACATATTTGAAGTGTTTTTTTCTTGCAAATACATCTGCATGACAGATACGATTCCCTGGTTAAACCTTCTTAAATCTACACCATGAACGCTCGCTTCGGCGTACATGACTCTACTAAGATATTCAAAATGACCTCAGATTCGTATCGAAAAAAAGCTGGAAGAAAAACTGCAACAAAAACGAACTATTTTCTCTCCATTTGTCGACGACTGATTCTGGAAGTTGTACCTCCGGACGCCGCGGCATGAGTGAGATCACCTTCATCGCCCATCGATCACAGTCCACCTTCCACTGCTCATCTCCTGGCTTTCCGGTAGGCTAAAATTTAAAACCATGAAAGTTAAAACTCTCCTTCGCCCCTTTGCCTGGAAAGTTTGCACTGTGAGGAATTCTCACCTGCAACCTTGTTTTTCCAGCCCTTTTTTCGGCTTTCATCTTTCTATTTCCTAGCCTTCCACATAATATTTAAACCGTTTCCGATCATAGCTCCTCCAAATAGCATACAATCTGCGGATATCATATCGATGAGAGGTGCTAACATCAAGTAGATGAGAAATTGATCGAGATATTAATTAAAAGCCATTGAATACAATTACCGAAAACAGTTTGCAAGTTTTCCCTTGATTTTATTCGTTTCACAAATTTGGCAGCTTCAAATCGTGCTAAATTCAATGTTTTAATGTGCAAAACGCAAATTTACGAAATAATTTTATTGCCAAACATGGAATTACAATTCTGTTCGAGCTCAAGCCAACTCGTGGTTTTTTTGGAGCTAAAAAAAGATAGAGATATGAGAGCCACTAAAGTGGCCTATTGACGTGACTCTGAGAGAGTTTTTCACTACAAAAATTCGATAGACACGTTTAGCAAAACAAAATTTTCATTTTGCCGGGAATTTTATCAAAAAAAAAACCATTTTCAAGAAATCAACGATACATCAGCTTAGTAGGCTTATTTAACGAAACGTGATATCTAAAAAGTTTGCGATTTGCAACGATCGAGGAGTCACTCTAGAGACCAGCTCTACTGCGTACAATCTTCTCCACACAGCTTTACGATTAGTACCTATGAAAATGTCTTTTTTTACTACCTTTTCCTTTTTTTCTTCCGAACGGAAATAGTAAGCAGTCATATGATTTGGTGAGCCGCAAACATCTAACAACAGTAACACCACATAAACTCATCGGAATTGACGCTTTCATCAATTCTCATCTTGAAAATGCCGATAATAAGTCTTACCTCCTCCTTCATAGTGACACCAGTTTGGCGATCATTTCATACAACCAGTAAGGCATTTTCATAAATCACTAATACTATGAGATAACATTTTCCACTTCATATCGCTAAATGCTTCCCTCAGCGCCTTACGCGCTCACACCGTTCGCGGATACCCTTTCCCAGTTGTTCAAATGAGCAAGTAAACAATGATAGATAAGAAGAAAGAAATAAAGACTAACAGGTATCAGGTGATCGAAATATTTTCGCTTCATGCAAAACGCATTCCATAACGTGACACCATCCTTCATGGACAACATTTTTTCTATAACAAAATAAACACTGTTTGCGTGCTCGACGTCTGTGTATAATAACATCATAATTTCTTTTCTTTACGCAAGTGGCTCATAGAAAAAAAAGGGTCGGATAACGTGGCTCACTCTTTCTCTTTTTACATTCCGAAGTTTCCCTTTTGATCCGGATCGGCTTAAACACGGAGTCAACAATTCATCGGAGCCAGTATTTTCTGATCAGTAACACTCGATTTGTTACACGGCTTCTTTAAGACATAATAAAATAAATGAACTGGTCGAATTATAGAATTCAACAACAACACAAAATCAGAACAAAATTCCCTCTTTCCTATTCAGTCGCCAAATTATCAAACATATCTTTGTTACTCATACAAGCGCACCCGCGAACTATCGTTCCGAATTACAAATAGTCCGGCTCTCTTTCAGACTCGAAAGAATGAACGAAATGATGACTGCATCATTTCGTTCAGTACCGCGGACTGGTTGATCGATCAACTACGCATTGATTAGAATAATAAATTTCGGACTTCGATCAGAAGAGAATGATGGATGCGGAAAACATCCTCTTCGACAAAATTGGCTCGCTGCTCTCAATTTATGTGTGCTAGTAAGTTTGCAAATGCAAAGCACATTATACTAGGGCCATATACATTCGTATGAACGAACGCAATTGCATCTGTCCGAGAAAATCTACTCGAGAACAACCAAAGAGAGGAGAATATGGAACGAGGTATACATAAGGGACACCTCAGGAAAATAAGTGAAGCCCAATTTCAAACGACTGCATAAATCACAAAAGCTACAAGAAATATGCAAGCGCTCTACAAGTGATCGGTCGATTAAAAAAAACATAGCGGGCTTTGGAAATGCACATTGCTAAAGCGCAATAATAAAAAAATTAACAGATGAACTGCAAGAGCGACCAGACCAGTTAGAACATGAAGTAACTTGATAACTGCACATGAATGCGCGTCGGACATACAAACTTCATTACTTTTGGACAGCTTGCAAAACCGACCGGCCACATAGCTGGAATCATCAAAACGCGTTAGGGTCCGCGTCTAACACAAAGCTGAAGCTCTTGGTTTTGCGACTGAGCAACTGTCAGTAAATCGGTAATACCGCGCTCATGGATTACGGTGTACTCATGATAGCCGCCAATATAGTATGACTATCCGAAAACATTTTTTCGGATTTTTGAACGGAAGTGCAAACAATCGATCAGGCTTACACTGAAACGCTCAAAAATATGCATTCATTTTCTCCCCTTGTGCTTGCTTTTCAAATTAAGGCCATTTGAAACTTTCAATCCTCTCTTCCCTAGGCTATCTTGGTTTCGGCTCTAGCCGACATCATATAATCGCTGAAAAAGCAAACCTCGAATAAAGGCGAGTTGTTTTCTGTCCAAAAGAGGGCAATCCATTAGCGATCTCAGATCCGACGATGAACTTGTGCTTATCGCTTTAAAGTACTCATCCACTTTCCTAGTCTTTTCCAGCTTGAAAAAAACATTGTTTACATTTAAAGTCAGCTAATCACTCGCTAAGAAATGTCTACAACTTTGCCAAAAACTTCGCAGGCTAACTGGTCTCAAACTGGCTCATCGAAACCGGGAAGTGGAATGGTGCTTAGGAAAGGCGTGCCATATCCATTATTTCGATGCGACTAAAATGATTCACTAAAAATTAGATAGTGGCAGGAGAACATGCTAAGAGTTCTAACACAACATCAGTCCTCCTTGCCAAACTTTCTATTATGGAATTCCAAAAAAGGCTGCTAAGAAAATCAACTGGGGCATCAAATTGCAGAATCATCAAAAACGACTCGCCGTATATTAATAAAACCTTCACGAAGGCATATCCCACAAATTTTTCCGCTCTCCGATGTTGAACGAAGCGCGGCGTAATTAAAATAAAGAAGAACAAAAAAGAATTCAAGCAGAAACATTCATAGCTAGACACATGAAAAATTGCTTGGATTTAGCTTTATGCTGCAAGTATGTTACGCACCAATGCAATTCACCAAATAAGCCTCGACGTTCGTTCACTCATATATGTGGTTGGATGGAAAGCAACTTTCTAAGAAATCATAACAAAGACAAAATTCTATCTTCATCAGTCTGCATCCATTATTTCTAGCGGGCTAAGATGATCAAAGGTTGCAGAAAAGCGGATTCCAGTTGCGAATGCACACACTGGCTGATTCTTAAAAATTAACAAAGCCCATGGACCACTCTACAGTCCTCTTCCTTCATCTCTCCTCTTCATATTAGTATAAGGTAAAATAAAGAGGACCTGCATGCCATGGTCTCGCTTCCACTTATCGCAAATCTGTTCTGCCAATGCTGTATCGTTTTGAATGAATGAGTATTTGAATGAGTCGAACACTTTCAGTACCTGAAAATACGTAATAACAACAATGCAACGCACAAAAATCCATTCTACTTCGGCCTTCTATAAAAGAATTCCGGGTCCAATCTTCCAACCTGCTTACAGTTCGTCTAAATTGTTTTCTTAATACCGTCATCTCGCACCCGCGTAAAACATATGAGCCGAGTTTCTTACAGTTTTCTATTTCATCGAAAGATCGAATCGCAACATTCAGAGTGCGTCCTAGTCCGAATTCGCGAGTCGTCAAATGGATTTGGATTGGCTTATAGCATACATCTTTAAAGAGAGCCATCAACTCATTTCGACCGTCAAGCTCGCTTACGTTTCGCTTACTCGCCGCCCGACTTAGCATAACACTTTAGTTTTTACAATCGAAAACGCTTATACAACACTTATAACAAATTCGGTCCATAGACAGGTACGCGAGTTCAAAGACGCTCGATAATCTTGCATTCTTCTTGAGGTTATGCCAACACATGAAATCAGCGAAAGAAAAAAGTTGACCTCCGAAAATGGACAATCAAATTTTCAAGTGTTCGTGATAGCGGCTTTCATGATACTCGGAAAACGTGTTATTTCACTAGTTCCTTATTAAGTGGCGTAAAATTTCCTCACCCCTCTCCGCCCTATATTTAGTACACACCGTATGGCGAGCGGTTATTTTCGTTAGGATGAACAACCCATCGCGTTAGTCATCTTTTCCTACTGCAGTCAAGTAATAAAAAAGTAAACGAAGCACACTATACCAAAAAAACGTCTGAGACAACATTCGTGCAAATGTATCAGCCTAACTTCTGCCCCGACCTCTACTCAGTTCTGCAGAGGGGCATTTGGGTGGTAAGNAATAATCGAAGCCACAGCTCGAGGCTCCGGGTCATAGTCGATAACGGAATATGGGAAATACGGAAGAAAAGGATACGACAAGAAAGAAATCAGGGAAGAAAATAACAGGGTCGGGAAACGAATGTCGCAACCTCGAGTCTTCGAGGTCGTAAGCTCAACTATGCCCGGGGATAAATGCATCAATCACAGCATATGTAACAATTCTGCAAATTGTCTTAGAGAAATTTTACGCTGCAAAGATGAATGTGAAAATTTTTTACACTCATCAAAATTCGATCATTCGAAATGGACACCCAACAGTTCCGAAGAACACGTACTCAGACACGTTCAGACATCAGACATAGTTCAACAAGGTAGTAACAGAAAGAAATATGTGACGCGTCTCGTGCAAATGTGGCTCACGTCAACATTTTACCTGATGCATTTCACATTTAGATGGGCTCACCACACCTTTTTCCTCCCTCCCAATTTTCACATATGGTGGCCACTCTAACTTCAGCCTCGTTTCCCAGGCGAACTGTCGTTTTAGCTTGAAACCACGTTTACGCCTGACGACACCACCTCCATGTTCTTCAATGAGAACTGACAAATGATAGAAGGTAGAGAGAGAGGAGGGTAGATAGGCAGCAAACTGGTTGAAAATTTCATTATTTTCCCTTTCCGTGGCACCCCATGTATGTCACAAAATACCTTCCGATATTCAAGTGCGCAAATTTGCCTCCTTCATGTATCTCTGGTCCGAGTTAGGTCTTTGCTTAACTATCAACTTGCACTGAAGAAATAAACCCACATCTGGAAAAGAGAAGAAAAAACGTGAAGCATACGTCATCGCAGACATGGTCATAATCGAGAAGAAAATAGCCGATGAGTTTATACTTCGCCACATCCACTATTTGCAAAACCAACATCTGAGCCAATAGAGTCTAAAAGTTTCATCAACTTATTGGAATCGATAAAAGAAATAAATCGTGTATACGCTCATCACTTCCTGATTTTCACGGTCAGTTTCGTCCTCACCTTCCAACTATTTCTTTTTGCGACGATTTTTTTTTCTTCGAAACTTTCTTCTTTTCTTTAGCTCTTCGTCTTTATACTACTATTTCTAAAATTTACGAGAGGTTTAACCGTGAACGAGAGGATAGGAGGACTGAAGGCGAGCTAATCTATGAACGAAACGTATGCCATCCTCATTCATTTCCCACATTCTAAAAATTAACACCTCTGTACTATGCACTTCTTCATTTGCACCATCGCCACATATATACAGAAAAAAAAGAAAAGAAGGAAATGCGACCCAGCAAGCGTGCTTTATGGCTTACTCCCCTCCTCCTGCTCGAATAACTATATGCCCAATGAAAGCTACTTAGTAGGAGCGACCTAAAAATTTGATGAGCGTTCAATAGCAACATGATTTACAGCATTTCCATCTCAGGAAAGCTTCCTTATAGCCATGCTTTGCAAGTTAATGCAATTATTTTAAAAAAAGAGACCTACGTTTCCCATTACCGGCAGCATAAAGATCTATGCGGGAAACTGGCTGATTCAGAATGTGACCTCTGTACAAACGAATAACGAAATTGGTTTAACCCTATCAAAAAATGCCTTTATGCCGATGGCGAATACGCTTGAAAGCAGTACCGACACGGAAGCAACTTCCCCGTATACAGAAATTTTTGCCAGTTTCTTTTCTTGGCCAGTTGGAGGAAAGCTAAAAAAAAAGACTTGGTAAAACAAAAATTAAAAAAAAAATAACCAAAAGTGATCTTGGTGGATACCACGATGGACCGGCTCCCGGAATCCGACAAGTGTCATCACCATTGGCCAAATGCATCTCCTCCAAAAGAGCCGAAATCCACAAAACTTCGCTGAAACATCGCAACAGAGTAAGAAGTGTTTCAACAAAACGACTGAATTAGAGGACACGACCATGCTAACACTCCATTTCACACAATTACGGCAACAGCGTAGGTTTATAGCCCTGCATTGCGTATTGCAAGGCTCACATGCTCTCATACTGTACAATAAAACACCGCCAATAATGAGCCACACAAACCTTATTTCCTCAACGCGCGTCACTTTGGTAGACTGTTTTACATTATTCCGTCATAGCCAAGACACTCGAAATTCTGGCGTTAAAAAACCATCAACTTAACCATACAACCGAAACATATCGAATGTGTTAAGAAGCCAATTTCGTAAATGCGTGATGAGTTTCCTCTAAACACAGCAAATATACCTCAACCGTACATCACTTTCAAAGAATAGAAGGCTCGTTTGCAGAAGAAGTCTCAAGCGGAGGGGACTATTAAACACTGCTGACCGATTCTTTTTCGCCATAGTCGCACAACGGTCGAAATTTTCCCGTAACTTGTCCCTGTGTTTGCGGAATCCAGATGCCTCAGGCAGTAATCCCTTTTGCCAAAAGAAGAGAACTAGTCGCGAATATAGCGCCAAATTCGATGAGGCCCGATGATGGCATTCCAGCTCGGCTCGTTCTGTGCTGCTGACTGAAAAAGAAGTACATGACTGACGAAATGATGAACAGGAAAAGTGCATACAGCAAGTCCGCATAACTTCCTTTATTAACTAACAACGGTTGACTTTCACAACCGTTAATTTTCGGCAGACGCATAGATATATGGCCTTGTGATTCCAAACAATCTTAGATGACGCTTCAGCAAATGTACTGTTCGCTGTTTGATATGTTCCAGTTCTGCAGGTAAAAGCTTCTAAGGCTTTTCGTGTATTTCAGTGCTGCCCACAGCCTGAAAGTCAGAGTTGCTGCATGGTAAAATCTTCATTATGCTCCTAGCTGAACAAATTTAACCGCAAAAACACTAGTTACGAAACCGCAACATCACTGTCACTCTGCGTAGTTGGAATCGACTGCAAATCCTGGACAGCATGGATCATCATGCAAATCTCAAACGTTGTGATAAACCGATTAAAACGGTGCAAAGTAGAACGAGTAGCGTTGTGACATGGTTGAAATGTCATTCAAAAACAATAATCTAGAAAGCTCACGGGTATCAGCTTTACTGGCAAGGCAGCCAAATAGCTCGGCGGCGATCGACACCAAAGACGCAGTACTTCCCATCGATACAACTGCCGCTCTCGACAAGTCATTCGCCAAACTGCCAAACAGAGACGAAGCTGTAATTGTTGAAAGGGTTCATCTCTACAGAAACGAACGCTAATTTCTAGGGTTCTATTCGAAGATCGCTTCACAAAATAAACATCAAAACAGCATTCGTGTAAACCAAACAAAAAAAGAAAACTGCAGCTCAGAGTTGTGTTATGAGACGGCAGCCAACTGTAATAGCAGTGAAGTTGTTTCATCAAAACCTTCTGTTCGTAGAAACCACTCATAACTCCGAAGCTGCCTCATATATGTGTTCGCATGCCTGTAATGCAAACACGCAAACGACTATCAGGATGCGGTGAGGGTAATTCACAACACACACAATTCTCGCAACCTTGCATCGCTGGCTGCACTCCCTTGATGTTTTTAGCAACGAATAAACAGCTTGCATGGGAAGAGACAGAACAACGGAGAGGAAAAGAGGGGGGGGGGGGTTAGGTGGGGGACCGGGAATGGAAGGAAGAAAGTCATCGCATGTTTCATTCGAGCCGTGTATCGCCGGAAGATAGCAAGAACATTCACGTACCTCTGAATGACGATTACAAATTATGCAAATAACGCATTCAGAGTTCGAAAATTTAATTTCGCTTTACTCTACACAACACTGACGAAAAGATGCACTGCAAAATTCTACATCGCCCGATAATGACGCCATCAAACGGAACGCAAAAACCATTGTTTTGACGCTATAGTTCGCTACGCATATAAGCTATATGTGTTTCTGAAGCTTCAGGCAAGTGAAAGTTTAACATGCTATATCGACCAATTCAAGATAACGGAAACAATAACAACAAAGAAGGAAAAACAGTTGCGAACAACAACAACAAAAAAAAACGAATAAGTCGTTCTTACATAGTTCGTCAAAACGTGACTTGGAATGCTCCACCTCATCCCACAGCTGTTTTGCAAGCCAGCTTTTCGCCGCTTTATTTCGCGTCTCTTCCACCCAGTTTTTTAATGCTCTTCCCCGTCGGTGATATATGAGCGCTGACACAACAACTGATGCGTCAACGTTCTGCAATTTTCAAATTAATCCTTCCATCATCTCGCATAATCTAGCCTCGCTAGTCTATTTTCGGCAAGTGAACTAAATTCTTACCAAAATTCGCAGATAGCAGAGAACAGCCAACATCGACCCGAGGTTTGTCAAGACATGCTGAGTGAGGGCAGCTAACGCAATTAAAATCCGATAGTAAAGAAAAACTCTTGTGCAAGCATTTGATCAGCAAACACATCCGCCGCAAAAGACCAATGAGCGTATTCATGTTCGTAACAATTACCGATGTGCAAATTCTATACCACTTTTACTGGCTTCCGGGCTTTCGAGAAAACCCATTCAACGTTAGCCAAATCTGAAGACCACCATCAGGATCTGACGCTATCAGCCTGGTCGAGCTGGACTCAATCCCATAGCCCACTTTGACAAATGACTACAGAGTTCTTCTTGCCAACTGCACTAAATTTCTGCAGCAAAACGGATATCGTCCTCGTTAGCTGTTATCAACTTCTGTTTCAAAATGGCACTGCTTGCAAGCCGTTGTAGGTGGTACGAGCAACCTAACAGCAGTCACAATGGGTAGTCGAGCAGCGCAATTATGAAAGGGACTGCAAGAAGTTTGAGTTAAGTGTATAGTGCGACACCGGAAGCCTAATTCACTACAGGTGGCAGAACTGCCGTCGAAATGAATCGACATTCAACGTTAACATATTTAGGGGGAAAAAAAAAAGAACCAAACTCAAAGAACTAAGGGCATCAAGAACGGCTTAAAAGTATTCCTGGAAACCCACAGCCGAGCCAAAGTGTTAGAAGAACTTCAACAGAACTATGATAATGAGACAATCCAAAAAAAAAAAACAGCCAGCTGAGGAGATTACTGAGGGAGAACGGGTTTTGAGGCCATCCAGTCGCCCCCATTTGCAAACTCCAATAGATTCAGCAACCGAAGGAAACAATTCCCTCAAGTTTCCACCGCCTTAAGGAAATATAGACATCCCCAAAGATGGATAATGTCATCACTCCATCCCCACCTGTGGGTATGGTTGGCTTTACCTAACTGCACCCTAGTGTGTGCAAGTTTTTGAAGCTGGATAAATATGCAAAAGTTTCGAAGGAAAGGTATGCCCTTTGGAGAAGTAAAAAGGATGAAAATGGTTCCCTTAAAACTTTAGGAATTTTGGCGATTCATGAAAAAGTTCCGTGAAAGTAGCATGGACAGCTTAGAAAGCTTCTTCCACTGCACTTCTGTATCGAGGAAGAAGGCCAGAATGAACAAATAACCCAAATAAGCTCAAAAGAAAATAATCAACAACAAAGACGGCAGCACTATACCTCAGAATTTGAAGCGATCGTCGAATTTGCATTAGCTAAACCCACTGCGGTAATCCATTCGGCAGCCGTGCAGGGCCGTCCGTTCATAACTTTTTCGATATTTGATTCCGCAAAATTCAGGACCTGCAGCATTTTTCAAACAACTATTACGCCAAAAAATATGTATGTCAAAGTGGAAAATGCAGAAACTATGGAAAACAAAACGAGAAAAAATATTCTTGGACAGCTTCGTCAGAGAGCACTCGTGCGCAAAACATAGTCGACTAAGATGCTTAACTGGACGACGGACGCAAAACAAACGATGATATCAAACCGCCGTTTTTGAATGTGGAAGGATGCATAAAATCATTTTTTCCAGCAAGGTTTCAACGAAATTTAAGCCAGATCTGAGATGCAATAATCGATCTGCTATTGCAACAGCCTACCAAGACACAAGCCAACTAGAATGCGACATTTTTCCCGGCAATGAACATCAAAACGAGTGCTATCCTAATTTATGCTCTGTTTGGTCAGGGTGCTCCAAAAACACGCGTAGCAACGGCGGTTCGCTAAATATATGGAAAAAAAATCATATTTTCGAGCAAGAAAAGCTTACCTCTTCTTGAATTGAATGAATACTGACGCCAAATGTGTGGGTTGCTGTTATAATATCTAGCGAGATGGCAAGTGACGACGCATAAAACAGAGCGTCGTTTGCGTCGCTTAAAGGACTCTCGAAACGACAAATCGAACTGGCGCTTGCCATTACGTCCTAGCAAATAAATATTCAAATCACTCAAAAATATTACAGCATCAAACTACAAGCTAATTGTTCAAACGGTTGCGCCTCTCAAAAAGGTGGGCGGTGAGTTTCCCTGAGACTTTTAGAAAACAGCAAGTGAGAGGAATCTAATTCTCAAAGCTTGCGAGGCGGCTGGCACATACGACTAGAAGGATAGCATTAACAGTCCTAGACCGTTAAAACCCAATCTCCTAAACCGTGTCTCTATCTTCTATCTCCATTTTCGTCATATTTCGAGAACGGTTTTTTTGTCATGGTCCGAGAAAGTGGCCGTATCTTCGACGATGTTCAGAATTCGTCTCGCTTAAGAAATCGATTGCGTTCGATCGATTTCCTCGCGACAGAAAACAGAAAAGGCCTCTAATAGCTCACGCATGTAGCGCTTACAAATACTTCCGTCTTCGACCGATCCCACCAATTATTTTTCCAGGTAGCTCTCTTAAACATGAATAGATATACGTTGGACATTTAAAAAAAAAAGGCACTTACTAGAGGGAATCCCAAATGCACTTGCTTGGGACTGGCAAGTGTGAAACGAGAAATGAACGCATTTTGATGTGCAATTGTGCTATCGAAAAGCACCCTTGGGATGAGACGCTTATAGTAAAACGCATTCAGATCAAATATAGCGCCCTGAAAAGGATATCATTCAACAACAACCCACTTTGCTAAAATCGCGTTTAGCCACACTTCAAGTTGACAACGCGAACAACTAAGAAAAAACAATGAAAAAGGCGGTGGAGATGAAAAACGATGAGAAGGCAAATTGCGAACCATCGCAATCGCCAACCGAAATCATAATCAAACATATAGTTTCCGGCATGACCCTGCATGATACAAGCTTTGATCACAAAGTCATACCACTTCATGGAAGACCTTGTTCCATGCGACGAATTTATAGTGGGGGAAGGAAGAACGGCGCACAAATTCTATTTGATTAGAAAACAAAACATTCTATGTTTTCGCAAAGCATCACGAAAACATGAGACACGAGAATCGCATAAAAGCAAAAGCGATCAAAAAAAAATTTCCGCGATAGGATTTCTGCGGACAGATCGGAAATTTACTGCGCGCAGAAACTTTGGAGGCAGTACCAAATGAGAAACGTGATGCGTATATAATATTTACAAAGCGACGAAAGGCAAAGAAATACGACCCATGTTTCAAAAAAAAGCGAAATAGTTGCTCAGGCTTTTTATATAGGCGCATCCTCGATGTTTCCGGTTTGCTACCGCCACAGACTTCAGGCATTCATGCAAAAATATTCCCAAATTTGAGAAACGCAATGTCCGTATATGTATCAGCTGCATAACATAAAAAAATGAAGATGAACCTCAGCAGTAGCCGTCGTAATGTCTACCCATGTCATAAGAAGCAATGAAGTATCGACACCGCAGCCATTACGAACCGATCCTTCTACTGTGGGTGATCGGCTGGAATAAATATGTTCATGGAACAGATCAACAATGGACTTGAAGTAGAAGCATTCGAATACGATGTTAACATAAATTATACAGCATCTTAGAGTACCCAAGCAGCAAAATTACCTCAAAAGAGACGGCACCCCACATAATAAAAGGTAGAAACTGATGTCTACATAATTTCACTGCGCTCGATCAGCAACGATGAACGGCGTGGTTTTCACCTGTCCCCTTTTTCATTAAAACAGTCTGGTAGATACTTCCTCCAACCATGTTCCCTCATGTGCCATCTCCCACCTTTGAGCAACGAAGTGCTTACCCCTCATGAATGCTGCAGCTACTGTTATTCGACCTTTCGAATGAGTCCTTCTGACACACTGTTCGAAACGACAACCAGCGACTGCATCTGTCTGGTGGCCACTGGAAAATAGTGATAAATCAATTGCGCTCAAACACTAAATTATGAAGATGCCAATGCCAATATAGCATACCGTTTTTCTGATATGCTCGGTATGCTAAATGATATCAGGAAGGGAATGCAGTGGAATGATACTGCTGGCAATCGAAGATGAGAAGAATCAGACTGAATATCTGGCAGTAGAGGTAGTGCCTTAGCAAAGAATACAGGAGTGGACAGGTGGTCAAATTGCAACACCCCAACGCGAAATAATGATTTCTGCCTATACCTCATTTCGGCTAGATCTTTTGGCCAAAAACGGAGAACCTTTGCACGACTTTTTCCTTCAACTAGCAGGCATCCCTTGGCTGAAGATGATAAACGCACCTAGCTGATTCGCGGCAATTAAAGTTCACCAAGCGGGCATGTACTGCCAAATTTGCGATATAAACTGGTGGCGAACGGTGTTCCTCATAACTAAAGCAGGGTTTTCGAAGACAGATGGTTTTTTTGGATTCTCTTTTTCGACTTCCCTTGCTCCCCAAATGATCGAAATTTTGCCTTTGAAGCCGTTAGATCATTAGTTTTGAAAAAAGCGGTTTCGAAGCGCAGTTATATGGCAAGTGAGATATCTGTCCCACACGTACACGTCTGAACTCACGTCCTTTGGGAATCTATTGTTAAACTTTCATCGTTTCTGTTGTTAGAAATCTTAGTAACGACTCTACATGGAGATCACAACTTATTTTAAGGACGTATTTCAAAACTTTACAACGTGACTACAAATCTGAAACGACCAAAAGGCAACGAGAAAAAGAGAAACCGTGAAACGACAATGAGCTCATACCGTGAGGTGGGGTCGCTGGATGAACGGTTTCGTAAGAACTCCAGAGTTTTCATCATATGGAAAATCGATTCTCACGAGCATGACATGCGGCGCATGGTTATGCGAAGAACTCGACTGCCTTAAACCAAACAGTCAAGTAGCAGACGAACCAACGTCACAAACACAACATGCACAACTTACTCCCCAATCAAAAAAAGATCAAGAACTCAACTTGCACGTTTGTTACAGTACCCATGGTTAAATACACTACGACTACAGGCATATCGAAACGTGTAACTTGTTGGCTATTTTAGTCACAGATCTGACAGCAGGTTAAAGAGGGTATGGAAACGTATTCAGAATAATACAGCAAGAGAAAATGCACGGTACTCAAGACTTCAAAAAGATGTTTCCAAAGCAAATAACCTGGACGTGATGGCTGAGTGAGCAAACCACAGATAAATGACTGGCTGAGGGTCATCGTTTGCCTGCTGGTAGGCGATCGAGAACACCGGTCCCTTCGAGAAATAGTAAACCTCACTGCAACAAACAAACTTTAGCTCACAGAGAAAGATAGTGTTTAATTCAACGAAAGTTTTGCCGTACCCCACCTTTAGCCTAGTTTAGCAATCAGCGCAAGAAATGATTTTCTGCACAGATAATGAGTGCAAAAAAAAAAACAGAATGCCACTGAAAAAGTTGTTGCTCTATTTCGTTGGGGTTACGTTTTTTAAATTAGCAATTTCCCACAAATTATAGCGAAAAATTGTCGTTTTCGTCACTTCTCAGAATAGGTAAATAATGTACATTCAGCTCGGGTATATACCGACAAAATTAAGACAACAACTTTTATTATAAAGGCATGTAAACAGCGCCAGAAAGTTCACATGCATCCGCCTTCCTCTTCAAACATCCAAGAACGGAGGACAACAAGTCCGGTTAAGAAAAAAGAGAAGCGAGGAGCAGGAAGTGGAAGGAGATGATCCGGATAGCCAAGAAGAATTCTCAGTGAATAGGTGGATAATATGAAAACGCGACAGGAACACAGAAAAGAAAAACTAATATGGCATCATACCTGCACGCATCAGCTAGATTCACTGTTACGAACGCACCACATGAAAGACCTATAACGACCAGTTTGCAAACCTCAACGTACTGTATCGCGGTTACACTCAACGAATCTGCAAATACAAACAACTGCTAGTTTGATTATCAATAATCTGCTTATCGTCAGCTGATTTACAGAACGACGATGTAGCCGAACTCGATCAAAAAGGAGGAGGAAACGGGATGATGGAGACGACGAGAAACTCAAAACACTGAAATGGACAAAAAAAGGAGACAAAGCAAACAAGAAATTATCAATTAAAGCGTCAGTTAAAGAACGATTGAGGCGTTCAAGTATACCAACCTGTCTCAACGTGTATCTTCTCGCCGCTCACCGACCTGATAATGAACACATTGTCGGATTTATTCTTTTCTGGAATTAAGTGATATATTTTTTTTGAATGCTGCCTCAAAAGTTTCGAAGTTGTCGAATAACCTATTACCAATTATTTGAGGAATAACCTATTACATGCTTCAAAAAGCCGTCGCAAGATTCGAAAAGAACAAACGCATGTCTAATAAAGAACAGGAAATTTCATTTTTTACTCACCCATCGTTTAGAGAAAAAAGAGCCCCACACATGGTCGAGCAGATGCATGCATAATAGAGGATATCAGAGGGTTATCCTCGGGATCACTTTCCCCACAGCTTCACATGTACAAAACTCTATACAGCCGCAGCGTTGCCTAGCGCAAAATTTTTAATTGCGCGTATTGCAGCAATTCGGCCAACGAGACCATTACTGACACAAAGACGTAACTACACATGACAGCTAACTATAATAAAACAAGAACACCTTACTACATATATCGGTGGTGAAAGGAGCATTGGTGAGCGTTGGATCGCATTCGTCCGGCGAGTCGACGCCAAAGTGAACAAGGTAGCAGCATGCTCGTTCGGTACCCACCGCCACCAGATGCGGGCTGGAGCGTAGATTAGCATGCAGCACATCCAGTTCCCTAGACTTTGTGTTATCCAGAATTGTGGCCACACATGTGATCTGAAGAAAACGCAACTTCCGTAAGGAGTATTATTCAATCCTCGGTGTTTTACAGGCAAAAGTAACGAAGTAAAACGAAAAACAGAATAAAAAAAAGAGATCCGAGACCTACTTCCAGAAGTTTTACTTTCCTGAAGTTACAGTTTGAGGGTTATGTAAAAATGTGATTTGGAAAGACGCAAACGGTGGTCACAACGGGATATGATCGCAAAACGATTGTGGCGTAATATGACTGGCATCCAGTAAGAGGTGAAAGCCCCTCAGCATTGGAAAAATCACGTTTCTGAAAAAAACCAATTTATTTTCGGCTCATTTCGCTCGCTTTGAAAATTTCTGACTCTTTTGGCTTGCTTCACAGAATTTGCGACTCGGTTCGGACGCTTGGGATAGCATGCACTGGTTTAGCGATTCGGATGCTCGAAATCAATTTCTTCTTTTACAACCAACCGAACTCCTTCATTCACTCCGTGTTCAAGACTTATTATTTTTCAGAAGGCGCACTATGGTGCACATTCTGACTTTGCAAAAGCCGAAGTCACTCATCTAAGCTCAGGCGAGAAGAGAACACGGTCTGCAAGAAAAAAAACTGCCCAGCATCTCTCAAGAAAGATCAAATAGGCAACCAGATGGTAGTTTGGCACTGCTGCTTACAGTGATTCTTACACTTGCCATGCTTCCCAGGAAATACATTGTTAGTTACCAAATTTTATCGAAATTTCGAAGTCTCTTCACCTGCACATCTTTCAACCACTTATGTTGATGTTTTGCGCTCATTCATTTCATGCGATCCCAACCACTGTTCGCTGTTCTTTAAAATCTCCGTTTAAAAGACAAAAGAGTACCTCTTTGCGAATCCTGACTGTTTTGATGATCTTTCCCTTGGCGACACTGTAATAGGCAATGAAAGAAACCGTATGATTGCCACTGTGGTCATTCACCGCGATAACAATACCTTCACTGCCATCTGCAATGAACACCGGAAATTGAAAAAAAATAGTTTGCTTCAAATAAAGGTTTCATACGGCTCCCAATCACAACAAGCGGCACACCTTCGTTGAAGTCTTTCTCCTGCCCCCCCCCCCCCC
>JPKZ01000902.1:95785-117102 GCA_000803305.1 Toxocara canis
CCCCTTCTCCCCCTCCCCACGTCTCTTTCATCTTATCTCAGAAGCCGTAGTTGACGTGCTGAAGGAGCAGAACTGAAGACGGCGAAAGTACTGCGCAAGAGGGCATTTAATAACTGATAAGCCCATTACACATCCGAAAAATGTTAGAAATATGGAACACGAAGCGACTTAGTACGCTCCTGAACATCATGTTCACAACATCTTTCTAAGCGAAAAACACAAAAAAGGCCCCTTGAAAGGTGGATCAAATCACGTATCACTTACCCTTGAAAGGCATATAACATGCACCCACTATGACTGCATGGTTTCCGAAAAAGCAATCGGCAAGACGTGCTACTGTACCGAATCGCCAGATCGAGAACAGTCCGCCATGATGTGTGTAGTACAAACCCGTCTCAAAACCTGAAAAACAGATAGTATAATTCCAGCTGCTAAAACAAACTGCACTATTCCACCATCTCACCTGCGTTCGCATTGGAAATAAATCGGTGAGATTTCGGTTTTTTCATTTATAACTGTAAATCCCGACCGCCAGAATGAAATTCAACGCTTGCGACAGGCCATTGGCCGACATGCTCAACGCGTAGAAATTGAGCGATAGAGATTATCTTGAAGATGCGCTGCTGGTTTCTGATACTGTTTGAGAGACTATTCGCATGAGGTGAATGATCTTTGCGCTAACTATAGCAGCACTGTGCTCAGACGGATAGAACATGAGTATGTATGGAAAAGGAGTTGAACATGAGCAGTAAGCATTACGCATGCAGAAAATATAGCGATGTCCTGCAATGGATCCGAAGGTTGCGCCTTTCTACATAAACAATAAAATTTGCTTTCCCAATGCAAGCCCCTCTCGAATGCAATTTTTTTTTTCAAAGATGTCCGAATTTATAAGCTTCATCCTTAACGAAATGATGTTGAATCGTTTTATGCACTGTTTACGTTTTATGCAAGCATATACCGTTATGACTGATGTGCTCATAATATTGCTCCCGTTGAGACTAATATTTGGGGAGAGGTTGGCTTCGAAAACAAAAAAGTTGTATAAAAGCCCCAACTCAGGAATGCTCGCACAACTTTGTGGAGGTGCGAATTAAATGGCCCGCCTTAGCGAGAAAGAAAAAAACACTAATACGACGTCTCGAGTCCTTTGAAGACCCTGGACAACTTCATTCGAAAGCTGCCACTAAAAGGAAGGGAAGTTGCAGATTGAGAATGGAGCTTACAGGTAGCAGACGATAGAATCGCGTAGGTAAACACATGCTGCGTTCCTGCATCATTGCTCCTATACCTATCGAATTTCGAGACCAAATTTTTCGCAGCCAAAAATTGACTAAAGAGTGCGTAACTGACTGCCATATATGTAAATGAGGATAAAACAGCTCTTGCGTAATATTCAAATATTATATCATGCTTTGACACTCAAGTTGGTAATCGCGTTCCAGCACAGCTACGGACTTAAAACGTTAATCGAAATATCGTTCAAACAGCACTAGTATCAGGATGACAACCGCGTACGCACCACTGATGAATTATAATACGCACAAAATAATTACTGTTCGCCTTCATAATTCGTCGAACAGATTTCTTGTAAATCAACTCTCTCACGTTCATTTGTTTCCCCGACAACCATACGCATGTGACATTCGGTGTAAGTTGAACTCAGATCTAATGTGCGCACAAAAAATGATCGGTCATGTTCAGCACCGACCACATAACCTTATCGACTAGTGGCAAGATAAGGCCATTCGTAGAAGATCGCCCTTCCTATGCAAAAGACATAGAGTGCCGACTGTTGTTGCACTGCAGCTTGACACTAACAAACTGGTCAGATGAGTATTCACCTGTGTTTGTGAGAAATTGCCCTCTGACGCCATCCCGAGCCTTCCTCAGTTCGTGTTCACCAAAAATCGTGCCTGTCTGTTTCACTTCAGCCATGCTAAAAGAAAGAAATCAAAAAATAAACATCCCATTGAACAAGGCGACCAGATACAACACAGGCGGACATCTGTATGCGCAAATGGTGCTGAGTTTTGCAAGCAATCTGAAACATATTAGACATATTCGCTTTGTCTCGTTGATATTCGAATATCTTATTAAGAAAAAGAAATACTTTAAGATGCAAAAAACGGTATGCATGCAAGTTATGCTTGATGTTTGAAAAGATGAATTCGATAACCGCAAGAGTTGACAACATCAATTTTGCAGAAGTGTTCTTCTTAGTTTCAAATGATCTGTTCAACACCTAACGATGTTAACGGCGATTAACGGCAATAACGACTCAAAACTATCAAATTGGAGATAGGCTCGCTGAAAGAACTCAAAGGCAACAAGAAGCACACTGCCTATACATCCAAATGAGCGTAGCGAAGTAGTTTTCACTAATGGCTCGCTTTCTAAAATTTTATATGCCTTTACTGTACACATTACAACTACATTTAATACCAACGTAAACCAAACCTGGAAGAAACGGAAAAGCAATTCACAACAGAATGCTTCTCAACAACTTACGCATCTGTTTAGAAAGCAAACTAAAACTGAAAACGAAAAACCGCGTCAAATGCACAGGCGCAACTCGCAAACAAAATGGAGGGTGAGGGGGGCATGATATGTGCGCTTAACGTCCTTCTCATCAGACAATCGGTTGCATGAATAGCCACAGGAAAAAGTCACAGTCCTTGGCTATTCCGAGTTCAGCTGAGGCAGAATCGCTCAGTACCCGGCGAATGGGAGGGGGGGTGAAGGGGGGGGGGGGGAAGGGGGAACGAAGTAGGAATGGTTTCGACAGAGGCAATGAGGGCCAAAGGAAGGAAATGAAAGCTGGAAACTGCCAGCAGGAATACCATATAGTTCTACCCGGAAACTTCTGTCCAAGGTAACCGCCAACGCACACACACGCGTACCGACGCCACTTTGCTCACAAAATGAAAATTCGATGGCGCACAAGAATGCCACGTAATCTTCGACCATAAACCGAGCGTCCAGGCTGAATGTGCGCAATAACAATGGACCGCACACATCATACGTAAACGTAACATAACTACATGATCCTCCCCCTCCCCCTCCAAGCAAAATAAGATCGAAACAAGAAATCTTTGATCGCACCCGATTCTGTTGGCAAAACTGAGTTTGATCAAGTTTCCCGCGTCGCTTGCTCAGGCGCTGCAGTACCCGAATTTGCTTTTAACAGCCGAATAGCCTTCGGTTTCAATTTCTCATTCTCAGAATGTTCAATTTGTTCTAATCGTCAACATCCTGACATTTCGTAAAATGTTCGTTGGGTAGCGTGCGCGTCTCTGTAAAAGTAGGGTGTGCTATCCGATTGTGAAGTGCTCGAGTTTCGGCAGTTAAAGATTGGCCTGACTGCTTTTTGAATTTGTGACGTCTTCTTCCGACGCACTCAACGCTAAAATCTACTGATGCCTCTCGATCTGCATCTATTGATGTCTCTCGATCAGCACCTATTGATACCTCTCGATCAGCGTCTATTGATGCTTCTCGATCTGCATCTATTGATGCTTCTCGATCAGCACCTATTGATGCCTCTCGATCAGCATCTATTGATGCCTCTCGATCAGCATCTATTGATGCTTCTCGATCAGCATCTATTGGTGCCTCTCGATCAGCATCTATTGATGCCTCTCGATCAGCATCTATTGATGCCTCTCGATCAGCCCCTGCCGATCCCTCTCGATCAGCATACGCATCGGCGTCTTAGTTATCGACTGGCGCACAGCAGATTTCGTTCGGTTCAGAGTTGTTCGTATTTTTGGAATGATTTTCGTGGTGAAATTGTTAAGGTTTTGTATTGCTCCCGTACAGTCGAGGACGGTATACGTTCCCAAATGCCGTCGAAGCGATCTCACTCCTTTCTCGATTTTTGCCGATAGAGGAGCTACTATTGCCTAGCTTGCCTACCAGTGACAAGTATGCCATATTTTTGCGTGCAAATAAAAAGATTGCTACAGTTTATTATAAGCAACTACACGATAAATGGCCGGATCCAATGCTATACTGCTCTGACTGCCTACTTGTGGATTCATCCGATTTCTACCTTCCAGATCCGAGTAATTCCCCTATCTGGTGGGGGCGACCAACGTTACGGTACTGCTGCAAGGGACTGAAAAAATCCGAACCGACCTTGGCGGACCACCCACCGCCGACTGAATTTGGACTAGCACAAGCAGACTCAACACCATTCACCACTCAATACAACTCGATGCCTAAATTCAACACATTACACATTTGCGATCGCGCACCACACATCACCACAAATGCACCTCTGATCCGTTGCCATACTCGATACCAACAATCTCAGTATCGTCGCAAACCCACTGAAGTACAAGACCTTTCGTTTTTCATCGGCGATCTCGGGTCGTTTCACCTGGAAGTCATTATTTATTTAATTTATTAAATGCCTGGTATCTTTCTGTTTTGTTTTTCATCGTCGTTTCCTTCCTCTCTTTCATTATTTCTTCATTGTTTTGTTCATATTGTCTTCTTATCGTCGTTATGTTTATTTGTGGGCAACCACTGCTGATACAGTCGTACGCTTCATGTGTTCTTTTACTGGCTTGCCACTTTGTATATTCTATTGCTTCTTGCACTTCCTTTCATTGTTGAAGTTTGAATAGAGATTTTCTCTTATTTAGGGTGACCACTTCCAGCTCGAAAAAGACCACCTGAATATAAAATGGCTAGTTCGTAGATAGTTAGACCTTCGTAGGATTTTTTTTTTGCTTGTTTAATTTAGATACGCCCGATCATTTCCTCACTATTTATGACCGCTATATTCTTATTTGTTTCATAAGTAGGTGATTATCTGGAGGCTGCACATGCATTATTCTATTTTATCGCTAAATTGAATTCACGCAAAGCGCATATCACCTTTATTCACTGAGAAGTTGTGGAACGGTGAAATCGTACCAATGAGATTATGTTGGCGCATAGCGATATCTGCGTAGAAGGGTATATGGTTGTGAATAGTTTTGTTGAGTATTAAATGAAGCACTGGTTTTGCGTAAAAACTTTTAAAAACTTTTATGCTTGCCTCTCGGCGCACATGACCATTATTAAAGCCAGCTTACCTTTCGGCGCACGTAGCCATCATTAAAGCCAGTAACCTCAAACACAGGTTAACCCCGAAACACGAACGCAAACGTTCTCTGGTGCACGCTTCATCTGAAACCCAATAAACTGCTCGTTATCAAATATTCTATGTTTGGGACAGTGATTTGCCTCTGATTCTGAATTCGTTTTTTTTTTTTTTTAAATCTTTGTTACTTTTCCAAATAGTTGTTTCCTTAATAAATCTTTCCGCTGGAATAGCGTCAACGCGGTAGAAGCCATTATGGAACGTTGTATGCGAAAGGGGATCGAAGCTTTCTTTTGAGGGAACACAAAAGCGCGTGGCTCGGATGGTCCTTCAGATGATCCACCGCCAGATGCTGGCCACTTGCCTCATCATCTCCTCATCAACCCCGCCGCCTACCTCCTCAGCGTTTGAGGCACTTTACTATCCCATACAAATGGACTTCATTGGGATAGATGGGATTCGTACTGTCATTGAATGCTACATATCCATTTCTCTAAATTTTGGCCGCGTTGTAGTACAATGATTAACCGACGAAGTTTCCTCGCAACTGTTCTTTATTCATGTTTTCGAGCGTTTTTGTCCGAGCGAACTTCTGTCAGTTATTCGTTAATCTGATTAAAATTGTGATTCTTATTTAGAATCATTTCGAGTATGATAAGACGATTTGCCGTCGTAACATGGCGTTCGATTGCAAGTGCTCACACTTCCAAAGCACCACTACTTGTAAAGGAATGCACATGCACAAAAACTACTGCATGCTTACGAACAACGTGCGCGCCCGGTATGCTTCGGCGGAACCAGGTTTTTGCTTTTTCTTCACCGTATAACGCACATCATTTACTGCGTTGGAGCTTTATATATTTAAATGATCAAAGTTGGTTGAGATTCAAAAGTTGTTTGAGTAACTGGGAGGCAGGCACAGAACCAGAACCACATGTCGTGAACATTGTTTATATATGTGTGTGTGGGTAAACATCTTTATTTACAATAAAGAAAGCATGCAGCCACACATCCAATGGAATAACTATACACGAAAGCCACAATACATGGGTAGGTATGAACATTGCACATAACTATATGTTTAAAAACAGTTATTCCTGCGTAAAATTGTACAGTTATTCCTTCATCATTGCTGTAGAATATTTCTTTAATGATTTCGTTAATTTTTTAGTTTTAATTAGCTAACGAGCTGAGCTGTTATGCTGGATCCTCCGATTTTCATATGTGTTGGAAAATAACCTCAGTATAGCTAGACTTTTTTAAATTTGTAGGTTCTGCACGATAGTTTGAGGCAAAAGGCAGTTGTGGATGAAGCGAAATGTTCCCTATCGACTTCAGCAAATGAGGGCAACGAAACGAGGGTATGTGATGGAATGGCAGCGGATTCAAATTTGCCAACGAAGGAGTTGCTGTTTCAAATTGATTGGCTTTTCGAATTTCTGGTTTGTTTTTATACGTTTATTCTGCTCGGCTGTCAGCATTCTCAGGCTCGTGTACTTCATATAACGTTATTTCCTCCCCCCCCCCCCCCCCCCTTCTGCCCACACTAGAAATCACTCCTCATAGGACGTTTCTACGCTTCATTGCTTCGCTTTTTTGTGGTTTTAGCATAATTCGGGGTCATGTTTATGTCAGAAGTGGTACTATCTGACGATAGTGCCACATTTTCATGTGCTCACATGAGCTGTTTAATACTATTTTCGATTTCGGTTGGTTAGCTGTTCTCTTGTGGCCGAAAATATCATTTTGGTGGTGAAACTTTTTTGGAGTGGTTGGAAGAAGCGTGTGAGTGATCCGTGAGCAAGCAAGCATTTAATTAATTGCGGCTGATGTAGTCCGTTAATTGCTGCAACCTAACAAGTGAGCTGCTGTAAGCGATGATTTCATAGTTGAATATATAAGTTCGTCTGAACTAAAGTGTTATTCTGAAATTCATTTGCGTTGTCGAAGGGATGGGATGCTCGTTTAGATAATCGCAAATCGCAGCGCTGAAGTTTAAAGAGGGTTTTCTTCATTCATCTAGCGCTTATTTTCATCGTTCATCTCATTTAAGGTCAGAAATTCTCAAACAACTGCATATTTAATCCCGTGTCAAACTTCTAGAAATTTACATAAACTAGCACTTCAGTGAGTGGAATTCAGAAAGCTCTCTGAGTATCGTGCGAACCGTTGCATCGAACACCATTCAGCAAAACTGCTACCATGCTCCATATTCTTCTCACACAAGTGCATATCGAATTTGCTGTGCTATTCGTTATTGTTTTCCGCGTGTTGTTGCGCTCATTTTTTACATGTTTGTCTCAACTACGCATAAATCGATTTCATTCATTTTCAATGGAGCAATCGAGAAAGCGTTATTGAAAACGCATTCTACATAGACTATTTGCTCGAACGCAAAATGCACTACATGTCGATTTGAGTCCTGAATTTTTCTACCAATATTTCATTGAGATTGGTTGCCTCAATTTCTTTTCCTTTTTTAAGTTTTGAAAATGCTGTGTAATATCGGCGGGATTTGTATGTTAGAAGTGTAATGAGTTGTGATACGGTACTTAAGTAAACTTTGCATTAAATAAATGGCAGTGAGCATATTGAGGGCGAATACTTTTTAGATGTGGAGAAGAAATTGCTGTTAGAGTTAGTGCTTAAAGCAGACTACGAAATGAAAGAGGGGTTTTTTGTTTAGGTAGGTTTATTTCGGTTGCTTGAAGGTTGCGTTTCATGAATAGCCATGTTGCGTACATTGGAAGGCACGGTATCAATAAATGAATAAAAGCTTTCCAGCTTCTTTTGTTTAGCTGGTATGAAAACCGGTGTAGAATCATTGTTTTGCATTGTTCCGTCTGGCAGGCCTATAGCTTTGAAATATTTACATCCCATTTGTGAGGTTTGGGAAGTGGGGGGAGGGGGGATGGAAAAGAGAGGGAGGGGGGAGGACTGATTTGCTTTTTGGTAGGTAGCAGTAACATTGCATCTCAGTACATTTGGAGTAGTGCTTTTTACATTTAGAAGCACAATGATGATGTTTCGTAGAAGGTCTCTCGCTGACTCGTTTCCTGATTTTATGAGTGACGAAAAATTTCCTTCGTTGGTTTTTCAAGAAGTTGTTTGCTTTGTTCGCCTTCGTTATGCTTACAGCGGGTATGCATCTGTGAATAAGGCGTGCACGAGCAACCCAGCCGACATCTCATCCTCCTTCTCCTCATCGTTCAAATCGGAAATAAGCGGTCCGACAGTGATTTGAGCTGCGAAATGCCTACCTACATTTGTTTTGCAGCGTTCGGCTGCTGCAACTCCCCGACCAGCACATAGAATTTTGAGATGCTTGTACACACATGCAGAATGGAGGCTGAGAGAAGGAACTAGCAAAGGAAAAGTGATGTACGTACAGTGGTGGTACTCGTATGGGAAGCAGAGCACATGTGTCCGTTAAAGGTGGAGCAAAATGGCCATTGCGGGAGTTACGGACAGTCCTAATAGAAATGTGCTTCAGGCCTAATGTCCTAGCACAAATACTTATCTAATTGTTGGAATACTTATTTAATTATTAATTTTTTTCGAGTTGAGTGATCCCTGCAGCATCAGTTTTTATGTTCCATTTCAGCATATTTTTGGTCGTTCTTTGTAAAGCTAAATCGAGCACACCGTTGAAAGTGCGCTTACCGAGAGATAGAGAACACAGCAATAGGAACTACGAGGAACGTGACTGTATGGAGACCGAAGACTCCATCGGGCTGAAGCGCTATCTAGGGAAAGCGTAGCTTGTATTGACGGCGACAACCAGCGACTATTACTGTATGCGCCTACTGCAATGTTGTTGTGTTCTCTGATAATTGTTATTGTTTAGTGGCAGTTTCAGGTCCCTGGCTTCATGAAGACAAGATTAAGTCCGTTCCTCGATATTACCAATGATGACGTCATCTTTGAGGATAAGATATTTAATTACAATTTCGTGTAAGTCGTTCTTTGTTGTTTAGAATTAGTCTTTGTATTTACATTTGCGTGGGCGTATTACTTGTTGAGTTCTTTTGCAATTGCAATTCTTGTTTCACGTTCGCAATTATTTTTTTTCACGTTTTACTTTCGCAATTGCAATACGATGCAAGAGGTCGCAAAAGAATTGCAATTGCACATGCAAATTTGCAATTCTTTTGCAATCTTTTGCATCGGAATAAAACGTAAAATGCAGGCGAGAAATTGTGGGAAGTTGTCGGTTGCCGGGATTTTTGAAAGCGCCAAAGAATTTCATGTTTTCAAGAAGATTCAAATTCGGAATGTTTTATTTAGAAAAGCTTGTTAGCTATGAGCTGATCGTCGAACTAAACAGAAAGATCTTGCAGTTTTCCTGTTCCTTAGCAGCTTTTTTCTTCTCAGTAACAGTAACTAAGAGAGGTGGCACTCTGAGCGGAACGAAATCGATGAATTACTTAGTCATTTCGATTTTGAACGCACGTTCATCCTTCTGATATCATGGGTTTTATTTTAATAACCAGCTTGTTCTGTTTGCAGCCATCTTTTGCAGCGCGATAGTATTTCCTATTACTCTACTTTAGAAACTTTCATCTTAACTTGCCTTTTAGTCAATTCTTGAACGTGATACATTTCCATAGTGACCCTAAAATTAACGATGAACTGACACCCTTTCTCCTTTCTCCTGCAGGCATGAAAAGTTGAATCTTTCGGGCACTTGAAAGAGTGAGTGCAGTATTCGCGCTCGAAACAATGATTTGGTTATAGGATGACGTTTGTACGTGGTTCCAGAGACGCCCATTTTCGAGTCCAAAGTTATAATCCAAATTTGCTTTCAAAACAGTTTTGTAAGCTAGCATGAGATAGGATAGTTTCAGTGGTAAGCAGCAGCTGACTATGCACATTGCAAAAGTTCGAGCCTATTATCGATATCTTTCACCTTACAACAAAGTCGAGGTGAGTGTTTGATGTTTACGGATTTCGTTTTGTGAGAACCGTTCTTGCTTTCTTCATAACAGCAATCGGCAAGATTGTTGATTCAGAGCTAAGAACGGAACAGCTTTTCACTTGACTTTTATTTTATCCTATGCAATCCGATCTTCAGCCTTTGTTAAACAAATGAACCGTGATTTCCTAATTGCATCTTTTCAACAGCTGAGCTGGAAACACTTGGAAAAGTTGTTTGCATTAGCGAGTTTTGGACACCTAGCAGAGAAAACATAACGGGTGTGAATTTCCAACAGTAGCAGTAACGGTACTTACATGCGATAAATAAAGGACACAGGTATGTCTGTATTGCTTACCTTTTTTTCATTTCTGTTCTTCCATAGTAATTGTGTCTTAGCACGAACGTGAGCCATTCCTAAAGGACTACTAAAGCTTAAATACTTGTTGGTATTACGTTTAGAGAGGCTATTCCTTAGCTTGAAAAATCGCCGTTATTTCACTGTCACTTATGCAGTTTTGCAAAATCCAGTTTTTCTCTTCCAGAAGTCAGCTCTTCTTCAGCCTAATGTTAAGCCTTTTTCGCTTTCGTCCGTCGGCAAAAGCCATAAGGGCTTCTGTTAAGGGTTGCCAAGCATTCTTGCGAAAAACTCGAATGTTTTCAGAGGTTGGGTTCATGCATATACGAAGGCGAAGATGTTGTAGTTATTCTTTGGCGGCTTTCGTCTCTACGATCGAACTTCTTTTCATACCTCCCGAAATTGCTTACAAAGAGACAGGTCAGCTTTTCCGAAGAACTTGCAGCTTAATGCCTTTTTGTTAGAAGGTGTTAGAAGGTGCTGCTTTTTTTTTTGCTGAGCATTTTCGTACCTTGTTCCTGTTTTCGAGCTGTTGACATTTTATAATATTTCGTTTGATTTTTTCCTCTTTCAGGACAAAATGGATGTAATAGAAGGTGCAATGGACGTTCACATCTCAAAGGAGGGGCGAATCTATAAAATCGTCAATAGAAAGGTTAGTTTTTTTCTAGATCTTGCCATCAGCATTTTTTTTTTTGAGAAAGAGAGAGAGAACTGCCTTCCTTGCCTACTCTATGTAGGTGTACCTTCATTGTGTGCTTTGTGGAAGTGTATTTTATGTATGTTTCGTAGCTGTGATGGTGACTAGTGATTTTTTTTTTGTTAAAGGAAACGGAAGAAAAAGAATGAGCAAATATGCGCTTTAGGTTGCCTTATTTCCAGTTCCTCATTAAGCTGCTGCAGGCATGGCAGAGATGACTTGTCTCTGTATTGTGCTTGCTACCTGAGAGGTGAACCATTTCAGCTTCTCTGACTGAATATCAGCAATTAATAAAGCAATTCCCGTACATTATCAAATGCATTAAACGTTCCATTAGTTACGGCAATCTGCTCAACAAAACGAAGTATAGCAACTCCGAGTGCGCGTTTATCGAAGATAATAACGTCGCGTTTGGTGACTGCGGTGTTCCTTTTCATCGGCACGATGAAGGTGAGCATACAAAGATGGGAGGTGCAAAACGGTTTATCAGGTATAATTGAGGGGACGACTGTCCGTGAATTCAGTTCATTTTCTTCCGTTTTTAGCTTAGCTTAACCCGTTTTAGCTCCTTTCATTTTCTAGGGGCTTATAACAGCGGTTGTGTATCGTCGTTTAAAAGCTGATCAGAACTTCTTAAGGTAGCCGTCTTGAGGAAATACCGTGTTATTTTGATTGAGACGTCGGTACTAAAAAGATAATTGCTTTATAGAAAAGAGGAGGAGGAGGAGGGAGGGATATTCGAGTGATAGGTGTTGTTCGGGTAGTATGGCAGTTTATCGAATCTTTTTGTTTCTTCACTGACCGTGTCTATGAAACGAGCTCTGCCAATAGAAATAGAAAGGCAAAAGGTACAAGAAAGGTATATCAGCAGAAAGGTAAGGCGGATTAAAAGGAAACTAATGCCATTTTGGCAGGCAGATGCTATTCTACCTCGCTGTTTACATTTGATTTAATAAATGAATTTCGATTGTTCGTGGAGATTTTTTCGTTTTATGCAGTCGGAATTCGCATTTTGAGTCGTACAAAGGAAGAAAAATCTCATTTGTTTGTGTACATGACAATTTTATTTTGCCAAATCTCATTCCGTTTTTTTCAGATAACGGCTTCTGATTTAGAAGGTGCGAAAGTGATGGCTGAAATGAAGAAAGAGGTTGATGAAGAGAAGGCGAAAGCAGAAAGAAGGAAATGGGCTAGGCAGTTTGATGAGGTGATGCAAGACGGAGCAATCCGTTGATTTATGTACCTTTTTTGTTAAATACTTTGTTACTTTTGAAATCGTTATGTAAATAAACTTTCGTTTTGCTTCATTGTGCGCGTCTGTAATTAAATATCGCAACATAAGTACGGCTTTCCGGTAACCACCTGTTTGGTTATTATTGTTTTGCAATTGTGTCCGAACGTTTCATATTGAAGAGCTGAAGAACTGAGGGCAACTGAAATCTCATTATAGTACGTTTTCGGTCTTGTGATTTTTCTTTTGGTTGGTGTTGAAGTATTTGTTAGCTAACAACTCATTTCGCAAATGAGATATGATAAGTTTGAGGAGATGTTTTGGGTGAATTGACAGCAATTCGCAATATGCTTTTATCTGATTGCACGTTTAGTCCGTTCAGAGCTGGATTTGATTCTTCTTTTCATCGTCATTTTCGTGCATTTGAGGGGAACAAATGAGAAATCTGTGATGGAAAATCGAAAAAGGGAGTAGTGGTTTGCAAGTATTTTCTCCGATAAGTTATCAGTTTTGCAACGAAGCAGTGTCGTTTGTGTAAGTTTTACTTGTAAGTATTTTGCAAAAAAGTTCGATTGAGGTATGATAACTTGTCGAGCACGGCAACTGGCTTTCCTGCCGGGTCCGTCGTCATCGTTTGTGTCCGCGCTATGTAGATCGTTAGCCACGCAAACGGATAGCTCAAACGAACGACCACAGATGTTTCAACTTGATCATGTCCGTTCAAGGCTCGAATTCACGGTATCATATTTGAACTTTTTTTTTGATTTTAAAATTCATTGATTTCGCAATGGACAGCATGGTATGGATGCCTGTGAAGCCGTTATCTCTGAAAGCTTTAAGCCAGGTTATGCATTGAGCTCGAAATACGATTTACCATTCGTGCTGAGGAAATGAGGTACAAATTTTCTAGCTATGGCCTTTGGTTGCGGTACGTCACTTTTAAAACTTATAGGGTATACGTTTAAGAACACTTGATTTGTTTCGCATAAGTATATTCGATAGATCTTCGTGTAAGGTATATTGTAGTTGTAGTAGTAGTAGTAGTAGTAGAGCAAATCGCATTATTTGAGGGCAAAACGTTACGAATTCCATTTGGTTAGTTGTTCATCTTTCACTTAATATTTGCGCTTCTAAATTTGATAGCGGAAGGCAATGCTTAGTCCATTTGTTAGTTCAGTGCTTGTTCATTTTCGCTAGTGTGGGAACTTTAAGTTATCGTCCTTTTCATGTCTTCCATCCACCTCGTCTTCAAGCCTTATGTATGAAATCAGAAAGTTCAAGTTCAAGTTCAATTTCTGTTTTTGCGCGAGAAATATGGCAAAGCAAAAGCAACAAACGTTGTGATTGAAGTAAAGAACTGTTTAGCACTATAGTAAGGTTGGCATCAGAAGAACGTTCCAATAAAGACACGATATAGTGATTTCAATTTTAGGTGCCGTTGATGTTTCGTCAGCGCCTCGACTACACTTTCTACAGGAACGACGTTATCTGCGACGATAGAATTTTCAATGTGAAACGGCAGTAAGTCGTTTTTGTTATTTTGAGGGGGTTCATATTTACTGAATGCTATTTAAAACTAAAATTGTTTATATTTATAGTTTTGCTTCTGTTCTCTTAATAATCGCGAAGGGGCTCATGTCTAGTATAAGTACTGCAGAGCGAGTGATTCTTAGTGAAATGTACATGAGTTGAGCGCATTAAGTCTTATGTAGAAAAAGATTCTTCAACTGAGAATTTCAAGATCATCAGCATCAAATGAGCCATATTCCCGTTCGAAAATTCCAAAAATTTCTCATACTATCAGCGTGCTTTCGCACACAAATTCAAAGTGATAAGAGTGTGACTTTCCGTTCGGTTCCGTTATCTTATCAGTTATGCTCCAATTCCATCGCATAAGTACGGATCAGAACTGAGACGGAGTATACGGAGTATACGATCAGAACTGAAAGAAAACATAAAGCAAATGTCCTGGTGGTTTCCGTAATTATTTAGTTGAATTCATTGTTCGGATTATAGGTTTATAGATGTGCAAGTTTGTTTATCCATTCAAAGAAAATAATTTCTTTCGAAGGGAAAGAGTTTGTGACATTGGGAGCTTTCTATTTGTACATCGAAGGAAACATCTAATGAAAAAGTCGGTCTGTCATATAACTTTTTAATTTTGCGCACATCTCACCCCCGCCCCCCCTCTCACCCTCTCCCATCTCCCCACTTCCCTCCTCCACCTTGAGATGGTGTTTTTCTATTATTCTAAGATAGTTTTGATAAAAGCAGTGGTGAGTTACATGGGACTGACCTTCTCTTTAGCTGCAAGCCATATCTTGTCGCTCATTATGAGCAACAGTTCCACAACGTGATAGTTTTTTCATTTGAAAGGGCATCTCACTTCTTGTACTAGTAAGGATTCCACGGAAAATTAATCAGTATAGCAGCTGTCACCGTTTCTTTTCTTTGAATGTCCAACTAGTAGTGTTCGGTTTTCAGAGGTCTCCAGCAATATATGTCACACCTTGGAGCAATCAGCGTAACATGCCAATTGCTATTCCCTCATATAGAAATGGAGGTTTGTAATTATTTCGTTATTTTGAAAGAAATGGTATATGTAGAAAATACGCATTTACACTTTTCCATCGTTCCCTCACCCATCTCCTTTCCCGTATTTTTCATTACCATTCTGCGTGATTGTCCTTCTCTTACAGCTTTCTCATAACAAATCTAGTAAATATCATTGAGGTCCATAAATAAGAGAGCAACGAAGGTAAGAACAAGAAGACAATCCGATGAAGTGCCGAGAAGCTAAGTGGAAAAAGTTATTCTTTCTCGTTAAGCATGCATTAACTGTAAGTGCTTTTTTTCCGAAGATGGCTATACAGGCTAATTGGATTTTAGGCGCTGAGTATCGTACCCATTTTGGACGATGGCACAGTGCGTCTAAGATGGCGGGTGAAGCACGTTTCTCTGTTGAGAGCTCTTACGAATCCAATGCTTTTCAAGTACGACTACCGTGTCAAAAGAGTGAGCTACTTACATACCTTAGTCCTCTGATTTGGTTTTAATTTTTTGCTTATTTCATTTTCTTTTCAGTATGCATACACTTACGTATACTATCTAAAGGTATATATACGTATATGTTCATATATACACGTATATGTATATACATATATAGATATATGTATATACGTATACATGTACATATGTTCGCAAGTAAAAATTGTGTTCCAAGCGCTCCTTTTCCCACTCATATGTTTTAAATTTTGTTCGTCGCACCTATTCTGACTAGTACGATTTTTTGCCGCAACAGACGTCGAGCATTACTAAGGGTACGCGATCCCAGCATCCCCTTCATCCCAGTCGCTTGTATTTCGGCGTAGTAAGGCGACCTGTGGTGTGCTACTGTAATTTTAATCGTTAAAGGTTCCACCCATCCTTTATCTATCATGGTTTTTATGTAACATGTTAAAATTGCCGTTTCTGTTCAGCCAACAGTTATAAGTAAGGAAAGAGGGAAGCTGTTAGAAGGAATGGAAAAATGTCTTGGTATCTGGTTGGAATACTAGAGACAGAGGTGGGCATCGCTTAGCCTCAAAATCATTTACACTAGTTTTACATGAAAGTGGCTGTTTGGCAGCTATTAGATTGTTTGTAAAAACTTCAGTACTTGTATAGGACCCACAAAGTACTGTATTGACTTTACATAATACGTAAATAGGTGCGAACGGTATGGTACCTTCAAAATGACGTTAAGGAACAACTCAATAATAATTCAACACACAAACAGCCATTCGGAACGTAACTCGTTCGTAACCTGGGTAGTGCCTGTATATAGTACTTAAAGGCTTTCTGTAGACCCAAGCGGTATTGTGATATGTCGTGAATATAGGTTGGTGTTGTGTTACATGCTGAACACAAATATCCTTTTGAACAAAAGTTGCTTTCTCGGATAAGAGTTGCGAGCTATAGCGTGATGAAAGATGAAAGCATCTCTGGAATACATTTCTTCTTTTCGAGGTACACCTCTCTGTGAAAGAGGCTTGCATTGACACTCCTTATAGGCATCCTGTTAGTAAGGTCAAATCTTCATGGTACTTTTTAGACTCATGTTAAGACTCATAGTACTTCTTAGTTTAAACGGTGTTCAACGATACGCAAGAATGTTATTTAAAATTTGATTAAATACAGTCATATGAGAAGGAATAGTCCTGGAGCTTCTACTCTATTTGCCACAATGTGTTCTTTTTTTCGATTTTTAACGTGTTGATTGATTCAAAGCACACAGCAGTTTCATTTTAGAGTCTTATTACATCTCTGTGTTAGGCGAATTAAAGGCGAAAATGAATGAATTTATGAATGGTTTTTTGAGTGCTAAATTGACATACTGTAGTAGGCAGATGAAATTTTGATTGGCTCCTCTCACACATATTTAATGGTTTTAGTTGAAATGGTTTGACGGTTATTCGATATTTGCTGTCGATGGTAACGGCCTTGTGTACAAAGTTGTAATTCAGAGGGTGAGTGATTTGAGGATTCTTTTGTGAGTTGAGGCGGTAGAGAATCTTTACTGGTGGCAGCTGTTAACGGAGAAAATGAGATTGTCATGTGTTTTGTAGAACGTCCGAATTGCTCGATAGTCGTGGGTAATGTGAGAAATAATGTATGCAATAAAATTTACTCAGCATGTGTTCTTTTATGGCTGCAATAATGCCTTTATTACATTGGAATGGAAAGAGCGTTTTGGAAACGTCCATTCATCAGCCATTGAGTTGAGAATTTTTCTCTTTATTCTGTGGTTTTTTTTTTTTTAAATATGGGAAATCGCTTCAAAACAGTGAACATTCGATGAATATAAAAATTCGCTGTGGATTCCGTAAATACAAAAGTAATTAAAATATATTCGATAAAATCATTTCCTCTAAGTTTCTCTCTGTGCAGCACAATTCAAAAACTGAATTCGGAGGAGACGCAAGTCTACATCAGTATTATTTTTATTCGTTTTTGCTTTTGGATTCTACAGCTTACTTTCCGGATGGAAAATGGACGGTTGTCTTCAGTGATACTCGATTTGGAAGTGAAACAAGTAAAAGACAAATGATGTTTCATCTTGCAGGTAATGCCAGACGAAGAGAGAGGCGTTGATAGCAAAAGTGCGACACAAAGGCTGGCAGAAAAAATGGGTGTATTACCAAAAGGAGCACAAGCAGCGTCGCTGTCATCACCTCGCAGTCAGATATAGAATGCTGTGATATTCTCTTACACAACACTTGCAGTGCTCATAGAGAAATTTCTTAATTCACTCTTTTTATGTCTTTATTGATTTATGCATTCACTCGTCGTTGTCAGGTGCTCGATCCTTCCGACGTATTTGCGGGAAATTGAATTGAGCCGACATTTATGCGTTTGACAACAACTGCATTTCGCCTATTGGGATGCAATGCGAAATGAGTAAGGAGAGTGCCTAGGCAAATTATAACATAGAAGTTTGCGCTTTGCTTATAATTGAAAAAAAAAGAGGGAAATGTAGAGGTGTTCGTTTTATATTCTTTTAAGTGTGTCCGAGGATATATCAGTTGATTTCCGTACGTCGTTGAGTATATGTTGGCATCGTTGACATCGCTGTTCTGTGTAATTCATAACAAAGTAGTTTAAGTGGAAGAGAAGTAATCTAGTACGATGTTTGTTTATAATAAAAAACAAGACTTAGTTGCTATATGAGAGATGGGATACCTAGTCGATGTGATAACGGAAAATACTGAAGTGCTTAATTTAATTTCATAGGAAGTAATGTGCGAAGCTCTTTTACGAGTATTGGTTTTTTGATCGGTAACCATGAAACGTTAAATATCTTTCATGCAAATATCATCTCTTTTTCCTTCATTCGAAAGGAGAAGATATTGAATCGCTAAATTTGCTGTATTCGGGCAGTATCTGTTCCAGCTATCGTGATCTTAGTTCTTGTTCCATCTTCCTAAATGAGAGCACATTAGGAGCGAAGAATAGCTGTTACACCAGAAAGCTTTTATAGGAGGAGTTTTTGGAATTCGCTAAGAGCTTGTTTAATCTCGTTCCCTATAAAAATCGAATTCATAGCAGGTCCCTGCCGTGGCCGGTCGACTTGGTGGAAACATAAATACATCCACGATTGTTGAACCGCATAAAAATTCGACTGCATTATTAGCGATCGGGGGCCGAAGGTGGGCACGTCTTATAAATTAATATTTTCTCATCGAGCACTGATAATGTTGTTGTCAATATCGAGGAAGGGCCAATCATAAATTGGCGTTTGGGTTCATCGCGGACGGGAGGGATCCAGTTCGATTACCTGCCGTCCTCAGGTTTTATCCACTTCCGATCGAGCGACTCTTAATCTACGATTATCTCATTATGATAACTGAAGTGATATCAGCGTGTAAAGGTGATTGATGTTGTTGAGAAGTGGAGATGGTCGATATGAAAGTTGTTTTGTCTAGGAGCTTGAACATTTGTGAGATTTATGAACGTACTGTGCTTTTTTTTTAACTTTAAAAGTCTCTAGGTGTTTTTTTGTTGATGTATTTCTTAATTAATGTTGCTTTCTTTATTTTCTCAAGTTAGCTGCCATTTTTGGATTGTTCGTTGATCGTTTCATGTGTCTTCGCATTGTTGAACAGCGAAAACTGTTTTCGAAGAACAGTGTAGTTTTAGTGCATAAAGCTACGATGAGCTCGCCTTTTTTTTTCTTTTCAGAAGAGTCGATTTTATCAAACATTTGAAAGGCTTGCTCAACTTTTACAAATTTCAAGTGCAATTCCTGGCAACAGTTCAAATTTGATTCATTACTGTGAATGTTACTTTTTTTGTTTTATGGTACAGCTAGAAAACGTTTACGTACTTTTCGATAGTTCAACTCTCATAGAAAGACAGTTCGCCTTGTTTGGAAGTTTGAAGTTTTCATTAAATATTAGATCTGGTCAGTATGTTTTATAGGTAATGGATAGCATTTCTTGATAAAGTTATCAGTACTGTGAAGTATGGGTTTGGTCTTATACAAATGAACGGTCGCTGTCATGCAGTTCACGCCATTTTGTGGGACACCACGTATTCATGGATATACTCATGTAAAAAGCGCTCGCTCAGAATCGGAGATGATTCCTCGTTTTTCTCAATTTTTTTTGAAAACCGGGATGCTGATTACAGCACTACCCAACATCGTCGCTGACGGCCCTTCCCGACGAAGAGGTCACCCGCGGAACCAACCTCCCTCCTCCCCTCCCCCCCTTTGAGAGGGAGCGGTTCGATCTCTGCATCTCGTAAACTTGTAAAGCACCAGCCCCTTTTTTGGCATTCCGCTGATTTGTTATCATTTCCAGGCCGCATGCTCCCTCAGTTGGCGGAGGCACTCCTCCCCTCTGCCAAACCTCTTCGACGGGCATGCTCGAAGCAACTCGCTTCCTACACTTTTTGTCACGACCGCATACTGATTAAGGACCGCTCCCTCCTTGACGAGCGCTGAGGAATGAAGCGAATGGCAAGGTCGTTCGTTCCCCGTATTCGCGAAAAACTTGGAATTCGCTACTTTAGCTAAACGCGGGCGTACTTTTCTGCATACTAAGTGTGGCAGCAAAATGAGTTTTTAACCGCCATTGGCAAAGCGTTGACTATTCTTTTTAAAGCCTAGGCTCGAAATGCGCTCAAGAAATAAAATCAGTTCTTAAAATTTGTACATTCTCTACTTCCCACTATTGAGTGGGATTCCTCTCGCATTTGGTAGTATCTCAGCGGAGGAGGGGAGGGGGAGGGGGAAGGGCTCATAATAAACGCGTTAATTTTGCTAGAGTGCCGTAACAACAGGTGGTGTTGTTCGACGGTGATGTACAATATATGCGAAGTGAAGAATCTAACAGTCAGCAAGAAATGAAAACAAATTACGAACGAGGCGTGAAAAAGTCGAAGCAACAAACATTACAATAAACATTGGTTCAGTTCACTCAACGCACGGTTAATGGTATCGCCGAGTACACTTTTGGGTTCTCTTCATGACTATGGGATGGTGCCATCTTCGTTCTATTGTTTTTTCTTTCTCAAAATTTTGCTTAATTAGCGATAATTTTTTATTTAAGAAACTGAAACTTTTAAAGCACTTTTTACGATTTCTTCTTTTCGGTCACCTTCGTTCTCTTTACCCTTTCGTTCAGAAACTTCATTTTTTTCTTTGTCATTTCGTTTCTAAGAAAGGAATTTCGTATCCTTCGTTTGGACTGTAAATTTATCCGCCGCACTCGAGTATAATCAACTTCATAGCATCTTCGTGACATGGCAAGCCATGTATTTCAGATTGGATGATGTTATAAACTATCGTCTCCTTCTTCTTGTTCAGCCAGCTCTACCTTCGTCCTCGTTTCCTATCCATCTGCAGCCAGCTCTACGATATCTGCAAATCTAGAACGCTTTTTCAACAACAGTTTTTTCACCGTATTTGGTTAAGAAGACTGTTCTTTCGCAGATGTATATTCGACAAATATTCGTATAAGGTAGATTGGTTTAATTACCCAAGTTTGAGCTATCTGTGCTATGAGTATGGCTGAAGGAGCCAAAACGTCAGCATAAACTTATTATACCATCTCTCCTCGACGCATCATATACGGTCTTAACTACAATCTACCTTATACGAATAGTTCTTTCACTAGTTTAGCTATTTTACTTGACCTGTCGTTGAGGGTGTCACAGAAGTCAGCCGTCCTCCCATCAGTACGGTCATCGTATCACCACATATCGGACTGTTAATGCTTTCTCCTGATCTCTGTTCCGTGCACCAAATAAAAATTTGTTTTGGTGGTAGGGCAATGTGCTTTGAAGAAGTATTTGGTCTCAAAGCGAAAAGCGACATTTTCCCTGACAACGAACTTTTCGGTTTGCCAAAAGTCAATTGGTGGTGCCGTTTGCCATAAATTGTTGCTCGAGATGTTGTTTGCTGGCCGAAGCTGTTGGGGGTGAAGGTGGAGTGGAGGGAGGAGGGGGTTGGGAAGGGGGGGAGGGGAGGAGGGG
>JPKZ01000902.1:125498-147058 GCA_000803305.1 Toxocara canis
GGGAGTGGGGAGGGGGCGATATTTTCTCCCGCACTGTTCGACATTTTGCTTTTCTGAACTCTAGCGGAGCTGGTAGGACTCATGAGCTCTTCTTATTTCTAGTCGAATCAGTGCCGCGTTCAATGACCCCCACCGGATGAGTTGGATCACTTGGTGTTCCTGAGCGACTTGGAGCTCTCACGCTTAAGTACCATAGTGTGTGGTGCCGCAGATGGAGTATTTTCAAATTTCATCCTTTTTTCTCTGATAAATAGCAGCATTTAAAATTTAAATTGTATGGAATACATTTTGTCCATTGAAAGATTTGAAAACACGCTTATTCCATGGCGTTTTGGAGTGCTTAAAGTTTTCATTCCCTTCTCACTTCCACCAAAACGTACTCCATCGGTTTAATGATCCAACGCGTTTGTGAACATTGGATGTGCAGTCTGAAGCCTTTATTGTATGGTACGTTCTGTGTGACATATGATGCATCTTAGCTAGGCGCCCATTAAATTATAAGCTCTTGTACCCGCTAATGCAATACAATAATACAATCGTATTGTATTAGATACAAAGGCAGCTGTAATTTCGCCGATCTCCGTCACCGATGCAGCTGAGAACCATGATTAGGACTGAGGTCCGTTGCCTCTTCCCTTCCGTGATTGTTGTGACTAGTTTTGATCGCCTGGTGGTCAGCTTGCTGGCTATCCTGTATCCGCTAATAACGTTTAATAATCCAACGTCAATAACATTTAGTTGCCATTCGATAACACGACCCTACGGCTATAGTGAACACATCATTAGCGAAAGGTGTTTGTTTTTCTTTTGCCGTGAAGCGTCTATAAGATGATATCGCCTATCGTATAAGGTGTCGAAAGGCTGAAATTAGGAGAAACATGCTCGTTCGGCGACCTTTTGGACGTGATTTCGCGATCTTTCCTTGTAGTTTGCCGTCTTCATTGATTATGGCGCTGTACTGCGTTGTTGTTTGGTTTGTTGAAAATGCTTCATAGATAGCAAATAGGCCTATTCAGATTCATGCTAATATTTCTAAATATTTTGCCCTAAATTTTTTGCGTTCTTTATGTTTTTTAAAGTTATGTGTAATCAATAGGAACAAATAGTATATGAAAGAGACATGTTTTCATTACTTATATATTTTATACTTTTATATATTTATTATACTTAATGAAATAATCATAATCGTGTGTTTACAAGATACTTCTCTACTCGATTCAATACTTTATTGCAAAAATCAGCGATGAATTTTTAGGCAAAGAAATGCGTTGAGTGTCTGTTAATGCAGATACCGATGAACCCGATTGGATTAAATTAAAAACGAGAGAATGCGCTCAATTTTGGTTGCACTTTCTCTACTAGATTTGTTACGTTGTTTTAAAACTCGAACGCATTCGCGCATTACGTCGGGTATTAGTTGTTGTCGATCGGCGAATGCATGATGGAAGTGTTTGAAATTCAAATCCAGTTTTAACTATTTTTTCGTAAGTGATGTATCATTCGACGGAAAAGTTACATTGTTTACCTGGTTGTGTTATATTGCGCCACTATCGATTCAGACGTTTTGTTTGCGGCATTATGAATCGGAATGTGGTTTTACTGATGGGACGTTGAGTGAGTGCACTGACTAATGCTTACCGAATGATATGGTTGTGTTCCGATGAGACAGTGAAGACAATGAGGGAGGGCTTGTATTAGATGAAGTTGGTCTTTTGAGAGGTTCCAAGCGGAGATGGGTAAATTGTTCTGATCAGTTTTCTGTTCACGGAATCCAACATCTTATGATTCATAGCCAAAGGTAGATCGAGATCGATTACTTCCTTTGCACCTCCTCACAATGCCGCCTTATGATATACCTCGCTTAACATCCCTGCTTATTAACTGTTTGAGATATGGACTTAATGCGCTTTAGATCAGCCATTTTTGCGCTTTTTCTACCATAGGCTATTTACTTGAATGTTTAAAAAAAGCGCATAAATTAACAAAAGTGGTTACGATATGCGATACTATTTCGCACGCGTACAAATATGCCGATACAGTGAGTTTAGTTGTCCCGTCTTATTTTGAGTGGAACGCATCCTTAGAGATGTTTGAGCCCTATTTGATTTTTCCTCTTCTGTTGTATTTCTTCGCTACGGCCTAATCGTTTTGTTTTGTTGGTTTTATGTAAGCGTAATTGAGTACGTGGAAGTATGGTGGCGCAACGGGAATGTGTGCATGTTACGCATCGGCGATATTGAACAATGTTCTGTCCGTCAACTGTCACATCGCACTAAACAATGCGTTGAATCGGAAGATCTGAATTCGGCGCGATGCGGAGCACTCTGTACGTACTTGGGTGGTGATAAGAGGGCGAGAAAATAGTTGCGAGAAGCATGACTGCACGGGTGACAACGACGGTGTTTGCTCGTAACTTCTAAAGAAAAGTTACTCGAATTAAGCCTGTCTAATTGGAATCGTTGAACTTCCTGAGGTTTTCATGATGACAATTTCAGATACGCAGATGACGTTGTGATAAGAGCAAGCGTGAAAGTTGAAATGTTACGTGAAAGATTTATTTACCAATCTGCATCAGTGAACATTGTATGTATGTATGAGGTCTTCACTTTTACTACCTATCCATAAGGCTATTCAGTAAGCGTTATTAGACACAGCCGTTAAAACACGGGACAGAGAGTTGTGGGCGGGGCCAAAAATTAGTGAGAGTGAAAAATACCCAGTAATTGCAAAGAAATCTAATAGTATGGATTTGACCAAAAATAATAAACGATGTTCTCTTGGCATTGTTGGTGAAGCTACATGTTAAATGCATGCATAAACACTGCTGCAGCAAATGTGCAATCAATACGCTGCAACATTGTCCGTATGAGGCCGAGCGGGTTCGTTGATTTTACGTGCTGTTCGGCATTGCGGGCTTTTTGCGTGCGGTTTGGCTGTGCATGCTGCTGCGTTGCTCTTCCCGTATCCGTACACTGCTGCAGCAAATGTGCAATCAATACGCTGCAACATATATGAGTCGGGGCGCGTTTGCCCATGACTTCGTACGTGCTGTTCGGCATTGCGGGCTTTTTGCGTGCGGTTTGGCTGTGCATGCTGCTGCGTTGCTCTTCCCGTATCCGTACACTGCTGCAGCAAATGTGCAATCAATACGCTGCAACATTGTCCGTATGAGGCGGAGCGGGTTCGTTGATTTTTATTTTAAATTTTTATCGAATAAATTGCCAGAAATTATTCGGGTTAATTAATTCACAGTTTTATGGGCATCGGATATTTATTGTTAAAGCTGTCAGCTTTTGATATTCGCATAAATTTTGATTGCCGTTAGCCGAGACGATTAAAGGTGGTTCACTCATTAGGTACTTTTTTAAAATCCTCGGAAATCTTTGCATTTTTTTCTTTGCTCAGCAGATTTTTTTTTTTTTTAGTGCAAACGATGTAGTAGTTCGATAATGTTCATACGATGTAAAAGAAAAAATAGACGAAATTGTTGAAATGTGCAATCAATACGCTGCAACATTGTCCGTATGAGGCCGAGCGGGTTCGTTGATTTTTATTTAAAATTTTTATCGAATAAATTGCCAGAAATTATCCGGGTTAATTAATTCACAGTTTTATGGGCATCGGATATTTATTGTTAAAGCTGTCAGCTTTTGATATTCGCATAAATTTTGATTGCCGTTAGCCGAAACGATTAAAGGTGGTTCACTCATTAGGTACTTTTTTAAAATCCTCGGAAATCTTTGCATTTTTTTCTTTGCTCAGCAGATTTTTTTTTTTTTTAGTGCAAACGATGTAGTAGTTCGATAATGTTCATACGATGTAAAAGAAAAAATAGACGAAATTGTTGATGCGATTATAGATCGGATTTTGGTTATCGATGCAAAGATGGGCATCTGCACGAATATTTTAAACTATCCTTTATGTAAACAAAATTTATAAATGAGAGGAGCAATTATTAGAAAGTATTTTGATGTTTATTTATGTGATGGCATGAATATGTGAACAAAATTTCGTTTAGTTAATCCACAAGCTTGAAGTCTTATCGAACTTTTTCTTACTGAATGAGTTATGAATCAGTTTCTGGTTCATTTTGCCGATACGTTTGTATTACCTTGAATTAGGCTGCACACTTTCTAAGCGCATGCGACCTTTTGAAGTGGGACATTCATATTTTGCTTAATTCTTTCATTTGCCATATACATATATATATATATACATATGTATATATACATATACATATGTATATGTACGTGTAGCTGCTTTGAACGAAAAAATTACTCGTATTTCAAGCATCCCAATAGATGCTTTTTGGACAGGTATTGTTGGACGAAGCTTGAACCACTGGTACTGGTTGCTTTGATGAGGTTCGATCGTTGTTTCATTCTGTGTCATTCCTATCATCTTTCCATTCGTCTAGATGTTCCTTCTTCGGTCGAAAAGAATGAGATCAGTTGGCAAGGCCCACCATGCAACAATATTTATTCATGTGGAGTTCACTACGGGTTGTTATTGTCATGTTTTGGATTCGTATATTGGTGATATGTCCGGCGTCTACGATGATGTTATAGTAAGCGCACACAAGAAGACGGAGCTTTGCTGTTTAGTGAATTTTTATCGCTTTTTCGTGATCTCAGCATGTCCACTGTCGGGGACTGGAGCATTATAGTCGGCGCTTTTCCGCCTTCTTTTATTGCATTTTTCTGTTACTTTTCTTCGGGGATCGCCTACTACACTCCAGCATGAAAAGATGGGTAATTCTCTAGTTTCAGGAAGAGCACGCGTCTTGCCGTCCCAACCGCAGTAATCACTTCCCCAGGCCGTTCGCAACTGCGTGCCTTGCGGCCTCTAATTCCGATTAATTGTCCGTATGGATGTACTGCCAGAAATTACGCCTATCAATTGCTACAACGTCGAACGGGTTAGTACATTTCGTGTTTCACTTCGCTTCATCTAAGTTCATTTATCTCCCTTCTTATGTAAAGCATCCTAAGACTATCGTGCAAATCCGTTTAATCCGGCGTTTTGCTGACATTAAGGTTGTCGGTGATCTGTTGCTCAGGATCTTCAATTTTTTTGTGGCACAATGTCGTTAAAAGTTCTCTGCCTTCTACCGCCGCCTCTTTTTAGAGGTTCCTGTAACTAAATATTTGAATAAAATTAATTTCTTAAGAAGAGCTGAGGCGGACCACCTTTTTTGCTTTTTTTACTTTCACCGTTTCTATTCTCAGCCAAAAGTGGCTCCTCAAACAGCAATATTGCAACCGTTCAGTGCTCTTCTTCTCCTTCATTATCGGAAACGTTCTTGAAATCTCGTATCCAATCTGTGATGCTCCAAGTAGAAGCAGGCAGTTATGTGTGCATGTTTTTTATAAAATCACCCAGTTACTGTTGATAATTCATGTGCTCATTTTTCAAAGTATGTTGTCGAGTTGCATTTGAAATTGTTAACACCTTTCATGTGGGTAGGGAGCTAAGTATGCATAAACGATCAATTTGCAATTGCTGTCATGAGCATGGTCGAAAGCTGAAGGAACAAAGTGGCGGAAATCGCAAACGTAAACAGGTATGTGAAAGGCGTAGTAGTCTGTTGACTTGTGAAGTTCAAGTGTGAGTGAAAAGTCCGTTTGTTGAGCAATCTGTGTTGGAACTTGCGTAGGATGTTGTAGCACATTGTACTAGTTGTATGCCGCGATTTGATAACTTTTGAAATCAACTGGTCATTAACAAAGCCAAAGGTTAAGGAGGCAGTGACCTGTCATGGTAGCATACGGCTAATATCATTGATGCGAATAGTTGCGTCCTTTTGGTCTGCAAGAGTAGTCGACTAGCAAGCGGCCTATTAAATTGCCAGTATAGAGTGCGTGGTACGCGTGTTTCTTATAGATTTTTTGCATGAATGTTGTTGCTATAAATCGGGTTTGTTGCTTGCTTCGTTTTTCGATTTTTCAGCAACCTGCATATTAGATAATACATATTAAATTATGCATTTATGATTTAGATACATATTGAAGAATACATATTAAAACACATTAAATTATACACATTGAAGAAATTAAATATTAAAAATTTCATATTGAGATACATATTAATATATGTTAGTTTATTAATTAATAATTATACATATTAATTAATTTTTAATCAAATTAAAAAATATGCATTAAAATATAAAGGATTCATATTAAAATAAAGAAAAAACAAAAATTACGCGAGACTTATGAAAATAATCAAGGCAAACAAACAACATTCCATTATGCAAAATACATGGTGGAAAACAGGCGCGAAGCGAGATGTTGAACGTGTAAGATAAATAATAGAAACTCGGTCTCTGAGGTGTTCTTCAACGAATGTGACAAAGTTGGTAAGAGAGATGAGCAACGTTATGTTGTTTAACATTTCTAAGGCGTACATCTCACATATTTGCTTTGTTAATACTGCATTGTTAATTATTCGAGTAACAACAGAAATTAATGATTTTCTGCATAGCAAAAATGAGATGGCATCTGCTATCATCCACCTAACCAAGTCAACCTCCACCGCTCTTGTAGGACTTAAAAGCGGGGCCATCAAGCAGCTTCAGGATGGACAAACGTCCATAATCCTAGTGTTCCGAAGGCGTCAGGCATATGCGTAAATTACAGTTGTGTAATTCTTTATCACCCATCGACCTCTCTTTTGCGATTTTCGGTTTCATTTTGGACCTTCTTTATTACTGCATGACGGTAGCTGTTAGTTTCCTCCTGTTTCGGTGCGATTGGTTGTTGCTGTTTATCTGATCATATACACTGCTCGCCAAAATTGTTATCAGTTATCAGTTCACTGTCTTTGAACATCCATATGAGCGACAATCATACACCTTCTTCGTGGTTCGGTACGCTCTAAAATTGTTGCACAACATTGTGAAAGTTTACGGCTGTGAAGTTGAGCACCTATAAGGCATGGAAATGCAGAAAGAAATCTTGCTAACGCTGTGAAATGAAGAAGAAATGAAATGGAGAAAAGAAAGCGAAAGAGCTATACGTATTGCACATCACAGCTAGCATGTCATTAAATCTTCAATTCAATAAAACGATATATGAAGATTGATAAGATTTCTTAAAGGGGCAAGCCGGAGGCAAAGCCTTCTTTATTTGGATTAGTAAAGCGTGGCTGATATTACTCGTGATGTGATTTATAATTGAGATTAGCGCAGTCGTTGCTTGGTTGGTGCAGTGATAAATTGTGGTTTATTGTTACAAAAATAAGTGAAGATATTACAAAAATGAGTGAAAATAATGTCATATTTAAGGGCTGACAGGTGCATAAAGAAGGTGGAAGTAATGAGTTAGGCAGGGTTTATGGATCATTACAAAAGGTTGTTTTAGCTCATGTTGTTCTTGTTGTAAAGTTTGACAAAACGATAACGTTGGAGAGTTGTTCGGTGAGACAAAGTGAAAGAGAATTTACAGAATGTAACTGAAATGTAATCAACTTTGGCTGTTATAGCGAGTATTTTTTTCTGTTCAAATTCTTTCTTTCATTTCTCGTCGTCATTCAGCGTTTTTCTGAGAGCAGATGTTAACGACTCTATAGTGCAAGTCACTTTCATTGCAGTGTTTAAATTTTCTTTTCTTAGACACTTTTCAGACACTTTGTTCGCTCTTCTGATAGTCATTCCTAGCACACTGTTTGCCTTTAACTATTTGTTTATATGTCCACGCTGATTGTTTCTTCTCTTTTGGTCTTTTGTAACTATTAAAGGCTTGTTGCATTCTCTGTTAAAGACCAAGTAAAGTCAGTAACTTTCCAGGCGAGAACGTTTTATTGTGAAGACGGAATATTCGCAGAAGATGCAGATTATGTTCTCATTCAAAATGCATGGTGTTGTTTGCTTGATAATGTGGTCATTTTACCTTCTTCCTCCCATCTTGCTGCTTTCTTCCCATCTGTCCTCCCTCTCCCTCCGCGTTCACTCCGTCCTTCTCTACCACTGCAAGCGTTCGATCGTCTCCTCCATCCGATTACTTGAAATCTCAACTATTTCGTAATCACCATGAATCTTCGATAGCATTGTTGTCGTGATGTGGGAGCTAATGACAGAGGGCATAATATTTTGCCAAAAGTTGTGATTGTTATGCTATTCTTCGGCAGAAAAAGTAGGATAGTTGCTTGCATCAATAAACAAAATTAAGAATGTTCTATTTTTAGCGCGTTTTGATAATGTTGCAGATTTTTTTGCATGCGACATGAGTCAGCAGATGGATCGCACAGACGGCAATAATGAAACCGACAAGTGCCTTTGGCTAGTAGAAAGACGGTTTTAAAAATGTGCAATTGTTGCGAATAACGGTTTTCGCCTAAAGCCTTTTGAAATTTTTATTCTTGAGATATGAATGGTGGCCAAAATAGTGATGAAAAAGGTAGGGACGAAAGAAATTGACAAAATGGTCGTTTTTTGGCCGTTTGTTATTGCTGTATTGAGATCATGGAATTTCAGCATTCTAATGTCAATTTTTTCCTTTTTTTTGCACTCATGACATGTTAAGCGAAAAAAAATCGCTTCCTTCACAACAGAAATTATTGTCGCCATCAACGGATGCAAGAGCGGCAATCTGCTTTTTTTCTCTTTTGGAACTATAAGGAAGAAAATAACATGGCATTTTTCGTCTTCATGTGATATTGCAAATATTGCAAATTGCAAATTAAAAATTAAATATTGCGAATTAAAAATGACATGTTAAGCGAAAAAAAATCGCTTCCTTCACAACAGAAATTATTGTATTGTCGCCCGGATGCAAGAGCGGCAATCTGCTTTTTTTCTCTTTTGGAACTATAAGGAAGAAAATAACATGGCATTTTTCGTCTTCATGTGATATTGCAAATATTGCAAATTGCAAATTAAAAATTAAATATTGCGAATTAAAAATTGTTACAAATTAAAAGATATTGCAAAACATACGAGGATTATGATATCAGTTAACCGCGATTATAAATCATTACGAGTCGATACTGGATTATACATTTTGCAAAAACTAGAAAGCCTATTTATGAATCTGCCTCATAATTACAGTCCATTTCAGTTTCAGTTGCATAGCCGGCTGCTTCCGGTTATACGTTTGCCTCATTTAGGAGAGCAGGGTGTTTTAATGTGGCAGTTATTGTTACTTTTTATTTCTATATACCATTTATCGGTTGTACTTGTTTGGGCTTCACGCTTATGAGATATTTAGGGTTTTTTGGATGTACGTTGGCCTAAAGAAATTGGGAAAACTCGAGTGAGTGCGTTTAGAAAATATCACTTAGGTATTTACGCATCGATTTCATGCTTTCATGGGTGAGTATAATGAAAATCACTTACTGTTATTCGCATGATAATCGATGATGGCCGCGTTGATTTTAACTGAACTGACTTAACGAACCAGAGGTTGTTTCTGGCTTTGAGCGACGAAAAGTAACGATTTTGTGCTCTATGAGTTCACTTATCCTTGTGGGCTAGGAGTTCACGATTCCCCACATACTGATGCTTCCCATGATAAGAAGTAGAACCATTTTTCGAGTGGTGCAAGTAGGGGGATATTTGGTCACGATCACTTTGCTATGTCTCAGATGTAAAACCCCGTTTACGAGAAGATTACTTAGGATAGCATTACGGCCGTGAGGCCATCGTTAAGGCCAGTCTCTTCAAGTGTTGGTGTCTGGCTTTGGTATTTACCTTATGTGCTAAAACGTTAACATAAAGATTATTCCACATTGCAAACTTAACCTCTGGGATGCAGCAAAGTGGTCGTATCTAAACGTTGTATTTGTGTGAACAATTGTGCCTTCGTATTCCGACTGTTTTCAGTGCGATCACTTTTTTGATGTATGCAAAAAGAACCTATATGGAGGGTTGGAGGATAATTTTTAATTTTTTCGCTTTTATATAAGACTGAGATTCATAAGGATGCCCTTCTTATATGTAATCGCTTTATAAATTGCCCGAAATTCACAAGCTACAAGTAGTTGTTGCATTTGTTAAAGACATAGCACAGCAAAATTTGGGCATAGTAAACGGCTTATATATAGACAACATTCATGGGTATGAATATGTTAAAATTTTTGAGCGTAACAAAAGCGTTTTCTTTTCATACCCCACAATATATCCAAATATTTGAGAATAATGCCGTCCAGAAGAAGATTCTCTTGCGCTGCTCACCTCTCTTCCGCTTAAGAATATAAGCATGGCATAAAGAGACGGTACGATTTTATTGCTCATGGTTAACGTGAAGGTAATTTTCGATTGTATAGGGCGCAGAATGATAGTTCAGGAAATGATTAATAGGATATTTGTTGACAGGCCCCGTTTGAAAAGTAACGAATATCGTTTATTCAAAGTTTTGGGATGTTATGCTGTTATCAGAATGTGCATAATGATAGCATAAGGTATCGCAACGTAGAATTCGCGGGACTCGTTACTGTATTGTTGGTATTTGTCAGCAGCATTACTACCACGTACTTTTTTTTTTCTCGTGAAGCAACAAATGATGACGCGGCGTCGACGGCTAGAGCATTTTTAGGAATTGAACGGCGATGTAGTGGAGGGGTTCCCATTCTTCGAAGATCGATATGAAGCAGCGTTGATGTAACGTCCCACGCACTGTTAGGGATGTTTCTCCCAATTGACTGCTCGTCCACATTACAGCTGTAGCGCCTTACTTTCGACTTAAATAATAAAGTGTTAAGTGGTACTTGGCACTAGTAGGGATGAAAGGGGAGTCAATATGCTGGATGAAAATGAAATTTCCCAAGGAATGATTCAGCTCACATTTGACAGGGATCAAACTTCGTCTGTGGTAAGAGCTAGATGTGAGCATCTCCTCGTGTTCCTACTTCTCCGACTCCCCCTTCCCGCTCACCTTCTCCTCCTTCACCTTCCCTACTCCCACTTCTATTTTTGAAAACTTGGTGCTTATGGTTTTTGAACCATATTTTGCAGCTATCGCGTTTTTAAGGCCGAAAAACGCCTTAAATTGTGGATTTACCCTGCATGCGGTCGTGGTGATCCGTGAATACTGATGGAAAAGAAGGCGTTGGGAATTCCGCCTTTTTTCTTTTACCGTTCTTTTTCAAAATTTCCCAAAATCTTCAGTTTCATCCAATGCTTATCTACGTGCCGATTGCGAATCGCTCCTCAGAAACCCTGAAATTTGTAGCTAGCTGTCTCCTTCCTCTGATTGGATTGGCTGTTGTGTGACCAAAATTATGCTTGTCAAGTTCATCTGTTTATAGTAACTCATTTGATTCGTATATTGGATTGGTGACTTGATTCTCGGGTTTAGTTCATCGTGGAAGGCACTTGAGCATCATAAGCTGTACCGTTGTGAGAGGGTCATACATGCGTGATCTGTGCTGCACTAACCACTATCATTTATTATCGTGTGGCATCCATGCATCTAATATTTTGCTTTGCGCAAGAATTAGTTTTCAAGCAGCAATAAGGGAGACACTCAAAACTTTTGTAAAAATTTGTTCTACGTATAATGTACCTAGGACAAATACGTTTAAGCGTGCCGTGCACTATGATGGGTGCGCTAAAATGGCTAGGCTCAAATGCGGTTTTAATTTTCTCTAAGCAGTTTTCGAGGTACTATAGTTCTTGGAACAGGAAAATATTGATTGCGAAAAAAATCCCAATGGCTGCAGTCTTTTTTCAGCGGAACTACTCGAGAGGAACTCAAGTGGTGTAGATACAATTCTCTAAGTCGACCAGATTGCAAATTATCAAGTATAAGGAGTTCGTTTTGTTTGAGTTCGTTTTGTTCGAGGGATGTCCGAGGCGTAGACTGAAAATCTATCTGAAGATGGTATTGTTTGCGCCAACAATCTTGTTCGATAACGATTTTGAAGAAACATTTCACGAATTTTTCATTATATATGGTGGTTATTTTTTATTGAAAGAGGACTATTGAAGTTCCGCGCATCTCCGCTTAAAACCTTGTTTCAAAGTCGAATCTAGTCAGGTAGTTGAAATTAAGATCAGCTTCTAATCGAGCAATTCTTGCATTATGCTTTACCTGTTTTATTTTTATTTCGAATTTATGACATCAAAACGCACAAAGTATTAAAAGGGGTTTGGATGTTAGAAAGTGTCGTCGAGATGTGCGGGGTACCAATGGTGCGAGTCTTTCTTATGTAGACATCTTACATTTTTACTTATATAGTAATTGTGCCGATTACTACATATGACTGCTGATAGAATAACAAAAAAGAGAAATGAGCAGGTAAAATTACTGGTAATTAAATTAAAACGTAATGTTAGGAATGAGCAAAACAATACTTTTTCCATGGTTGCTGGAGGTTCGATAATCGGTTGATATAGGAAGCTGTAAGTAGCGTTTTGATTCCGACAACCTTCTGCTCGATCATTAGAAACGCTGCGGTGAGGAGCTGTTCGGTTGTTTTTTTTCCCCTTTCTCTTCAGGTTTCGTTTTCCTTAAGGATATTTTCTCAACGATAGTGAACAAACCAACCACAAAAAATAAAGGTTTTACTTTTCACGAAGAATGCAAAAAGTACGAATTGCTCCCTTCCGCTGTCAATTCATTTTGGGAGTTATGTGTGGAATGAACCTTCTGACGGATTGCGTTTGGTTGGATGCCGAATCGGGCAACCGGAAATGCTGTAAAGAGTGCCGATGTGCGCTGTTTCGTCTGTTTCTCTTTTTTTTTTTCAGTCGCTGAAGTTCATGATGGCCTTGATTAAGGGCGGAGACTTCTGTTTGCTTTTTCGTTTTGTTTTGATTAAAGACGAACATTGCTTCTGTTTTCATATCACATGAACATTGTACGCTTGCACTGATGTTGTTTGTTCTGTTCAGCTTTTGAATCCTTTGTCTTTTTTTAATTGTTACTTATTTTTGTCGCCTTAAGTCCTTTCCACACAACTTTGTGAAGCGTGTTTCTTTGCCCATCTGCACTTCATTGGTCAATGAGTACGACGAAACAGTTGGGAATGCTTTTCAAAGAACTGATACGACATGAGTTTTGGCGACTCACCTATGCGATCATTCGGGTTCATAAACTGCTCTGAAATGTCGAAAATCCAAAAGTTTTATAGAGTTATTGAGCTTGTGCCTTCATGCATCGTTTACTAAAGGTTCGATTTTCTACAACCTGAGCGGTCCTAAAATGCTTATGATTTTGTCTTCAAGAGCCGACGAATAGGTACGAAACGAAATTGAATGTAATAGGTGATATAACCAATTTTATAGCTGTAGCTTTAATGTTTCTCGAATTTAAACTCCAAACAGACAGACTGGTACGAAGAGTTGCGCAGAAATAGGGCGGCGCGATATCGCTCTTTGCAAATTGCAAATTTGCAGAAGTTTGCTGAGCACTCTTAATTCTCTTGCTTTGCTCTTTTCTGGTGTTTTTTTTTCGTTTTTCTTTTTGGCACTTCTTTTTCGTTTTTTTTAAAGTGTTCGTTTATTTTTCAGCCCCCATCGTTAAAAGTTTCTTCTTCGTTCTGTTTTTCTGTCGAAAATACTGTTTGCAAATGTGGAAAACATATATGCAAATGTTTATGTAATGTGTAGAAATGGTGGGATGAGGTTAAAGCAAGTAATGATTTTATGATGCTATTTTGGCCATATTGTATTTAATAAGCTTTGCAATGGTTCAACGTTGTCGTGCAGTATGGTGAATGTGAAGTTGATGAAAGTGTTGTGGTAATGAGAAGCGTGCAGAGAGTTGAGCCTCGATTCGATTAAAAATGTTAAGCGATGGTCCGTAAGGATATCCGTCAGTTTTCGTCTCGGCTATGGCGTAGACGTCGACCCCTTACGTTACGTGTACGTGTTATTTGTCTTTTGTTTCTTATATTCGTTGTTTTGTTTTACGACTTAATAATATGTTATCACCGATGTAGATTTTATGACACTAGTGATAATTTGATAGTGTTGACGATCGCGAAAAAGACACTGGTGATAATTTGATAATGTTGATGATCGCGAAAATTAACTTGCAAAAAGATTATAATTTTAGTTATGTTAGAACTCGAGCGATGTTTGATTTTTGGAATTTTATGTCTCGATATTCGCCTAATTTGCAACATCTGCAGATAAACAGCTTTAAATCAGAATTGCTGAAACACTTAATGAGGTTTTATAAAAGAGGCGTTTTGTGTTCAGTGTGTTTGTTGTGTTCATATTTGGGGGCTTAGTTCATGTGTGGGCAACCCGGAGTGGCCTCAGCTGAGGTTAGGCTTAGCGTCTGAAGCTAAAGCGAGAATGAAAGAGATAATAGCTGTTGAAGAAATAGCATTGCGCGTTGTGGTTTATGTTGGATTTGGATGCAGCAGCACTTCTACTTGCTGCCATTTCCGATTGTCTGATTGCCATTGTTGCTTACTTGCTTATGCTACTACGCCTTTGCTCTATCGACTTTGACGAAGGGCGTGCGCACATGGTGGTAATTCAACTGCTCTACCTAAGTAGTGAATATATGAATGGAACCAGTTTCCAGCTGGGTCAGGTATTTTAAAAAACCGAACGAATATGCTCAATTTTGGAAGACCTACACGAAACTAATTTTCCTGCCCCCGAGCTGATTTGTGTTGATCGAAATGACGGTGTGTTGGTTATATAAGCTGTCGTGAGAGAGAGAGAGAGAAGAAATGAAGGCTTGACGGAGCGAATGCAGTTGAGGTTGAATGAGCCAGTTCGCATGCAAAATTTCACAGAAGATAATTTCTTGTTGTGCATCAAAAATTCATGCATTATTCCTGTGCAACTAAGCACTAAAGAGTCGTTAAAGGTCACTTGTGATTTACCGCTAGGCAACAATCAATTTGCCGCCAGGCGACAATCAGGGGGTCATTAACGGTCACTTGTGATTTACCGCTAGGCAACAGTCAGTGAAAAATGTGGTGAAATATTGTACTTGCTGTTCAAAGGTTCGATGCATCTCAGTCATATCGAAATGCTTAAAAATACGGGTTTTTTTCCCCTTGGACCATCCGATTTCAAAAATATGATCATTTTAATAAATTCATTTTGCTATGCGTCGGAAATATCGCTTATTCGTACGATAGGACGGAGTCGTTCTTACATAAGGGTCTTCTATGGTTTATTTGTCCGGTTTAGTTCTTACCTAACTTACGGATTTCTTTAGGAAGGTGAATTTCGTGAATGTCTTAATGGCGTAAGAACTTTTATTGTTAGCGTGCTTTACGCGTTTTGCTTTTTTGTAGTGGATAAAGTAAAGCGATGATTGTCGAACGTAGTTTGATTGTTGGCAGCTGAGTTGAAGTTTGATAACATCTTGCTATGGTTTATGCTTTTTTGCTCATGCTCTTTTATGCACTATCTTGTGTAGTAAATAGAAAATTGTAAGTAAAAATACCTAAACGCAATGAGTAACGGACATTTTTCAAGTAGACCAGTTCTTTTTTTTTGTGGAACGGGCGAATTTAACGAACAAATTTGTGTTTAAAAAAAACGGAAATGTGAGCGTAGTGTTGCTCTCAAATTGCCTTGACGGACATACTGTGCCCTATTTTTGTGCGCCGTTGCGTTGTTTGCAGATACGTTAAAAAGCTAAATGCAAGCCCTTGAGTACTTTTTGTTATGCCTGAGATTACTCATGTGTGCTCAACGTCTACTTTTTGAAGCTTTTGAAGGGCATGTTGCTTCTATGTTAGTGAGTGAACTATCGTTGTTGACATAACAAACAGCTCTTTCCGAAGAGAATGCTTGGGTAGAAGAGGAAGGTTGAGGGAGGAGGGGGAGGGGGAGGGGGAAAGAGGGTGATGATTTTCCTACAGCTGTTTCTTAATTCTTTTTTGGATAGGTAAAACATGTAATCAGTTTTCAAATGCGAATTAATGCAGATGAAGTTCGCATGCAAAATGATCTCATTACGACAAGCCTTCAGCGTGAATATCGTTTATAAGTCAGTTGGTTTACGGTAACATAGTTTAACATTTACAGTTAATATACTTTAACAAACTTTACAACATTGCAGTCTGTACTTGTAGACGTATACGAAGCTGTCATTCGTTAGTCTTTTTCATTGCGGCGTGACTGTGCAAAATGAAAATTTGTAGAGAATGAAAAGAGTCAGCAAGAGATGATTCATCGAAGTCGAAACCATAAGGTAATGCCATTGCAGATGTAACATGTGTGTGTGTGTAATGTGCTGCCGATTTTGGTGCCTTGAATCTGGCTTCTGCTGCTCTTGGGTATTGCGTGAACAGAGGGGGGAGGGGGAGGGAGGAGACGGAGAGAGAGAGAAAGAGAGCTTTCATCGTTTTCTATTGATGCTAGTTTGTAGCCAATCTTTTAAACTCTGGAACTGAGGTTGTCAGAAATAGAAACAAGGTGACGTATGCAATAGCGCAGGAAAGTGAAGGATCATCGCCATTGATGGACCTTCCCCACTTCCCTCTTCCCCCCTTCCCCCGTCCTCTTTCTTTTTTTCCCCCCCCCCCCCCCCCCCCCCCCCCCCCCCCGGGGGGGGGGGGGGGGGGGGGGGGGGGGGGGGAAAAAAAGAAAGAGGACGGGGGAAGGGGGGAAGAGGGAAGTGGGGAAGGTCCATCAATGGCGATGATCCTTCACTTTCCTGCGCTATTGCATACGTCACCTTGTTTCTATTTCTGACAACCTCAGTTCCAGAGTTTAAAAGATTGGCTACAAACTAGCATCAATAGAAAACGATGAAAGCTCTCTTTCTCTCTCTCAGTACATCTGAATAAATTTTTCATGACTTTCTGAGGTTACAGACTTTTATGTATCATTGTTTTTCATTATTTACATTTGCTTCAGTATCACACTGGCTGAGTACAATGTCCTTTTCGAACTATAGGAGACCGTGCACGGACAAACGCTTTCTGTGGAAAAGTGGGTGAGAATATATATCACACACAAGACGACTTGAGACGAATTGATTTATCGTATCAGCAGCGCCATTAAAGGACATCGCTTATCGATTTGGTGTGCGGGGGTTATGGCGCTCTTAGTTGGGGATCCCAAAAACTCTCGTTCAATTTGGTTATGAGCTGTTCTCCTAACATTAAATTTCGAAATTCTTGCGCGAATTGGTTGCATTTTATGGTTGCATTCCCACGGGTTAAATCGAAGGAACTGTTTGCACAAAGGTTGATCATTGTTTATTGAAAGAAAATATCCATTTTTTTGGATATAAGTTTTTTAAGGGTAAATTGGCCGCCTCGGTGAAATGGCTAATTGGACGCGTTTATGGAGGTTCAGCGCCCGATTTATTGCAGAATCCCATACGATACAACGATAATGTAAGTGATCATTCTTTTTTGTCCTCGTTAATATCTTTGTGTGAATTCTGCAAAAAAAAAGTTAGCGACCATTAAAAATTGTTGAAGTTCATTGGAGGTATTGGCTAGAGGTTCAAGTTTTTTTTTTTTTCAACTATCAAGGACTTCACATATCATTGTTTCACAGCTTAACATAAGTGCGACCGAGGCAGGCCATTTTTCGTTAAAAATGTTGTTGTGTTGAGTCATCCAAGTTTGAAGATTGTAAACTATTTGAGAGATTTTGTAAGCCGTTTCTTGACTCGACAGATAAGAACTGGTTTCATTTTAATCTGGCGAGTTACACGGTAAGATCTTAACCACACACAAGAAGCACTGTGCGTTTACGGGGTGCAGCCATTACTATATTCGTTAATTATCTTCATGAGGGGTCAAAAGCTGCGTGACGTTTGTGCCTGTTAGTGATAACCCGGATATGCCAGAAACGAGATAGGATCATTCAAAAAGTATTTTTTGCATTTTCAGTCTCCATAAGTCTCTGTATTTTGCTAGTTTATCTTACGCTGTTCGCTGTATTAAATTGCCCTTATTCAATAAGTCAGTGCATTGCGTTCACTTAATTATAATTAAAAGCAGATTTTCAGCGAATAGTGTTTGTTTTGCAGAACACCTTCCAACTGGAGACGACCGTTGTGACGGCTTTGACCAATTCTTCCCTCTATAGTAATGCGGCGGCTAAAATTTTCAAGGATCAAAATCTCATTAATGTTAGTCGCTCTTGTAGTCTCTTTTTGGTTTGTTGGTTGTGGATGGAGTTTGTTTGGTTACTCGAAAATAAGTTTTTTATAAAGAATGGCAATTTCAAATCTGAGCAGTTATTATTTTTGAAGCTGCGGAAGCTTGTATCGGGTAAAGGAGCTCTCATGCTAATGAGGCGTCCATTTGAACTTTCCGCCTTATTGCGTGATTGCATAATGGTCCATACTTCTTTGGAGCAGTTTTTTTCCTTACTCTCTCCGAAGAACTAAGAGGCCTTTTCAGGTGACTGTGGGTTCCACCTCTCTCTTCCATCCGCTTCCTTCTCATTCCCTTTTGAAAACGGAAGGGCACTTTGTTTTACTTGAATATTGACTTTGATGTATTTCGTGAAAGCTTACTCCTACAAGCTGACTTAAGAAAAATAATTAGTAACCAGGTCTCTGAAACTTAATTGCCGGATATATTTGTGGGCTATTAAAATTTTGGTTTTAATTACTTGTTTTTTCGATTGACATAGTAATAGCCATATGGCGAACGCTTGAGACTATTTGAAGCTGTTGTTGTGTCCAGTCATATTATTTTCCATGTACTACGGGAAGGCGTCCGCCGTTTTTCTCGTAATCGTCCCTTAACTTGCACCCACACACCAAATCTCTGTCTAGTATGCCTTCCCATAACCTGACAGGGATTTTTGAGGGTTAAAACTATATCATGCATAAAAATTACGTCCCTACCTTTTATAAATTTTTTTCTTATTACAGCAGCCCCACGGTGTTGTTTTGCGTGCATTGGCCAGTCACTCGATACCGTTAATGATCTCAGGCGAAGAGGCGAATATCACTGAGTCAATGCTTGCCTCCGTTCAACCTTTCCATCAGGTATAGTTTTTTCGGCTCTTGTTTTGGTCGTAAATAAGCACAAAGAGAATTATTATACTTTTTATTGCTAATGGTTTTTCAAATTCCCCGTTCTATTGTTGTTACTTCAAAGCTGCTTTCCTCTTCTGGTCATCATTAGTGACTGGTAGTCCGATTGAATGAGGGATTTTAAAGGTAAATGGTTTAGACTGGATGATGTTCTGATTTTACAGGCGGCTCATTTGGCTGTAATGGATGCACTCATGACTGCGCATATGCGCTCGATAATCACAATCGAAAGGGTCGTCGATGCTGTACAGTAAGGACTTCCAGTTTCAAAGTCTTTATATATGATTGCTGTTGCCCTCCTTTTGTTTCTTCGTGGTTATCCCTCTATGAGAGGGAAGAGGGACGGGGAGCAGAACAACGGGTAAAATCCCGTATTAGTCAATTGGGGAGTTTCCTGAGTAGGAACTTATGTAACCCGTCTTATTTTTTTTTCTTGCGATTCGTGAGAACGGAATTTTGAAGCTCCCATCATTTCATCAGCTCACTCCGAATTCTCATCATAGGCCAGCTTGTGGTGATCGCGTCGTGCCCAAAAGGGGCGCAAAGAAAATAGCTGAACTACCTTATTGCCATTAATGCTGTTAAATATTATGGCTCGTCTTGGTGTATATTTTTGAGTGGTATGTTCGTTGTTTTAATTGCTGTGTATTATATGGCTTGATCGTCGTGTTATCCTTGTTAGGCGATTAAACGCTTGCGGTTAAATATTTTGTTGTGTGTAATTTACTGGAAGTAAAAAAAGTGTGGAGGAAAAATGAGAGCCGTAACTTTTTAAATTAAATCTATACTGAATTCGTTTAGCTTTCATCGTCTATGCTAATTAGGTAGTGTTATTTCAGAAATTATACAACCGTTGATAAAAGGGAAGAACCGATGGACAGCGTGGATGCACTTCTGTTCTGGATCAATAAGATATGCTTGTTGGTTCGCGATGACATGGAAAAGTGTCAAGCGATGAGAAAGGACATAAGTCAATGTATGTGGCAGAAATCCCAAATTGATTTATTTTAAAAATTTTTTCATTTGTATTTCTTTATATAATAGACAAACTATAAAATATGACTGCAATCATTAGCACGCTTTCCTGATACCGTCATGCATGAAATCGGTTTGCTTGGATTTAATTTTTCCTCTTCATCTCGCTATTTTTCGAATCGTTCTTCTTTCTGCTGTCGTCCTCGATTACCGACTTTACCACAGATCGTTTTGCCAAGCTCAGCGATGGTCCGAATCATGGAAATCTCGTTTTTTTTTTGCACGTACATTCTATGCGAATGATCGCAGAGTACGAATATTTATTTTGAAGATGGGGCGGTGGTTGTGCCAGAGATGGAAGATCTTTACGAGGATATGTGTGATGGGGCATGCGTTTGCGCACTGGTCGCCTTTTATCGGCCAAACGAGATGAACATGCAAGGTTGGGAGACCAAAGAATTTTATCCTAATTTGGCTGCTTGCGGTTATGGTAGGCATCTTTATTATGAGGCACAACGATTACATCACGAATCGATGCAAAGAAGTATCTCATGACTTAGCTTTGCGCAGAAAGTACTCCAGTTTGCTCTTGATTGTCTTTAGTGGATTTCATTGAGGTTATGTTGGTAATCCTGACAGTCATACCCATACGCAGAGGTGGGCGAAGGATGAAAAGAGATTCCTCGTCGCATACCTAAAAAAGTCAAAGATGATTTGGGCATTTGGTGACTGAAAGTCCGGGGAACGCGTCCACCGTAGTGCCTCGTTTTCGCCATTCGATGCGCCATTTTAAAAATTTCCTCATTCTTCTAATTTCCGTCGGGAAACCTTGCAAGCAGGTGGGTGTTACTAAGCGTTCGCATCAACGAATAGGCCAAAGAGACTCAAATAGGTTCGATTTAACGGCGGATTGTTCAGCCAGTTTGTTTCTGTCGTCCAAATAATCTATGTAGTCGGATCGTTCAGCCAGTTTATTCGCTCATTCAAAAAACTCCAACTTATAAAGTCTACGCGTAGACTTTTAACAGTTACGAATAACCTCCCCAGGAGCTTTCGTCGATAATAACCTTTTTTCTTTTTCTCTCTTTCACTTTCTTTAATATCATGTCGAGCGGCGGCAGGTTTTTTTCCAACATCACACTTAAACATGGCTTTCGGCTCTACGATGGCGTACGAGCTATTAAAATGCAGCTCTTTTTACCCATAAAAACATTAATTTGGATAATGTGAACCGTATCTGATATTTTTGAGGAAGTTGGCGAAGAAAGGGCGCAAAATTGTGACTTCCCAGCTGACTGCTTCATAAAATCTCGTTATCGGTTTACGATATTCCCAACTAAAATTATTCTACTGTGTTGACCTGGGTTGGTAAAAATTGGCGAAAGGCGTTGTTATATCGGTATTTCGCAAATTGCATAACTAAGTGAAACTGCGGAATATTAAATATGCAGTACAGTTGAGTCGTACGGTTGTTTTTTTTTTTTTTTTAGAAATTTGCTTCAACGATCCGATGAGCGTGGCTGATTGTCAATATAATCTTATTCTGCTGAAGTAAGTTTTGTTTTTTTCCGGCAGCAAACAGGTTTATAGGTTTACTGGAGACTGGTCAAGGCAGGACGAAGAGGAGAGCAGATAATCGTTGTTATCTCGTGGATGCGC
>JPKZ01000903.1:0-21907 GCA_000803305.1 Toxocara canis
GTGGTGTGGATGGGTTATTCATATATGATCTAATAACCTCTCTTCTGAAAGTTATCTCGTGTTCTATCGCTTTATTTGCTCCCGGGCTAATGAAAATTTAAAGGCGAGAAGGATCTAGAGTAGTGTCGTGCGAGGGACCGTCGATGGGTGGAGCACCTGGCTAACAAATCGAAGAACGTTGTCGTGGCCAGGTTCTAGGCAGATTTATGTTAGCAGTAAGAGATTTCGTGAGACTGGTATCGGCACACCTGTGCTTTTGGGTTTCGCCAGCAACCTTATGCTTACGGTCAAATCGACTTCAGATGAAATGGAGAAGCACGCTTCCGTGTATTCAAAGATTCAAGATTTAAAACTGTAACGATTCCCTTCATCGACGCAGCTGGCAACCATGCTTAAAACTGAGGGCCATTTCTTTGCCTCTTCCTTTCCATGATTGCTGTGAACAATTCTGGATCTCCAAGTGGTCTACCTGCTGGCGATCTCTGGCGGAGCAGCAGATGGCGGTTGTGTCCGAAAACATGAAAAAATTTGAATCGAAAATTAGAGTTGTTTTCGACGAATGTTTCCGTTTGTCGACTGAACTAAATAGGACGAAAACTTTTGCGTGCAGAAAGTGCGAGGTAATAAAGCGAAGGTCTGCGATGCAGTTTTGATCGTGTTTTCGTGCGCTTTGAAACAATTCTCGATTTGCAACGAACCTCATCGATCATGATGTTTCCGTGCCTTTGTATGTGTATGTGTTTGCCTGTCTGTTTGTCTGGCCAGTAAGATGTATGGAAGTCGGAAACGACGTGTCCTTGACAATCTCATATCCTCCGCTGCTAATTTTTGTCTGGTGTCAAAATCAAGCGTAATCTGCCAGTGTGTATTGTCCGATGTCACAAAATTTCGTGCTTATAAGGGAGGTCCTTCACCGCAAATTTGAGGCTGCTGCTCAAACAAAAACATACACAGATAAACATATATCACACGAAATTAACAACACAGAATTCTGATGTGACGTTTTCGACCGAATCATGCTGTCTCATTCAGTCGCATGCCTAATTATGGGAATGGTGCATATATAGTATATACGGATAGCCTTAAGAACGCTAACACCAAAAACTTTTTGCATCTGTATCTATTTTTCAGTGCTCATTTGAAATGTGAGAAATGCTAAATACATGGCGATAATCCTTTTACAATGTTGCGCTCAAATTCCGCTTATTATAAAATCCGAGATAAATCCCGAAATTAACACGAAAAAAGAATGAATTTTGGTGCAGTTTCCCACGAAAGCATACAAAGAAATAATAGCTGTCATGTAGCTAGTCGGCTTTATCCAGGTGGTTACCGTTTACTCAACGATCACATATATTGATCACAATAAGCTAAAAGTTTTGATCTGAACGATGAATTTTTTTCGTTTCATTATTTCGACTCATTGTAAGAACAAGATAGTTGAAAGTGTAAGGGAGCAGCCGAGGGTCGGACCAGGATCTACTCACGATTTCGATTACGCGACCGTATCACAAGGAGTCGACGATTCGTAGAAATGATCCGTCGACTTCTTTGGTGACATATAAATAAATCACCACAATTTCCATACTGGCAGCGATTTCAAAACGTTGATGTATGATGATATATGAGGCATTTTCTTTCATCCTCTGTATCTCTTCTACTATCTATCTATCTCTATCTCTTCTACTAGTTTATTTCTGTTACGTGCACTGCAGCGGCGCTTTGTTTTTCTTTCTATATTTTACGAATTTAAGAATCGCGATGGTTTTTTTTTCAAAAAGCTTTCCTGTTTTCACTTGCTAAAGAGCGATAAAGAGAAAAAAACCTCTATTAAATGTGGAAGGAAACTGTTGCAGAGATTAACCGACCGCGAAAATGTTTCGCTGTGAAGTGGCGTATTCGATGTCCGTTACAAGCGAAGTACGAGCAGTTCAAGTGACCATCAGCAAGGTGGACGGTCCGCTATATTGTTATGGGTAAACAAATGAATTTAAGGGATCAGCTTTCTGGAAAAAAAACAGACGAAAAGGGAAAAAAAAGGAAAAACTAAGACAAATGAATAAAAGAGAGTGGAGTTGAACAGAACAACAACGTAATAAAAGATGCTGACATGGAAAACCCAAATATAGCGATGAAAGAGACAGATGGACGATAACTGGTTGTCTGACGAGCAATTTATATGTATTACATCATTCTCTATGAGAATAAGGGGTTGCTAGGAACGGGGAGTTTAGGCAGAGCATTTTTTTAAACTGTGGAACACAATTAGAGTGAGAGTAAGTTACAGCGTATGTTACATTTCGACCCATCCTCATTCCATCATTAGCGTTTTTTGCACAGTGGACTGAACTCATCTGTATTTCAATCGAGTTGAGTTCAATTAGTTCCATTAAACGGAACGTCTAATGCGTATTCGGTTCATATACGACCTATGGTGAGTAAATTTGAATTTTACTTGAACTGAGACCAATTTTTTAAATCTTTAATGTACTTGCATTCTTCTTTTCATTACGATTTTAAAAACGTTCAATTTTATGGCAATAATTATTACGAGAAATGTAACGTAATGCTATCATCCAAGTAACGTAATGCTATCATCCAAAGCTTTGCCTCAGCCGAGTGGCACTCCCTAATGGTTATTTCCATTTCGTGTAATTATTGAGGAATCTCGCTAAAGTAACCTCAGTGGAAGTTTAATAACTATATAAATAGAGTAACGCCTGCTTTCCTCATCTGCTTTTCAAAAGAAGTCTTCCGTATTTCTTTCTGAAGGCGCTTCAAATAGGGTTTTTTTGCTCATTGACGACATTCAATCATTTGTCGCTCTTAACAAGCTGACAACTGCTCTCTGTCTTCGACAACCAAGAAAATCTAGGTCGCGTTGCTAAATTAGAGTGTAGGTTCCTTTCTTGTAAGCAAATTAAACAGTTAATGTGAGCAGCTTTGATTGGGGATAATCAAGCGCAATACTAGGTCTTGCTGATGTGCCACTATTTCGAAGCGATCACTGCATAAGTCGCCGTAAGCACTTACAACGATTTGCACTAAAACACATTGACGTATTGGTTAAGAAGGAGAGAGAGAAAATTGATGGTAAGCGAATCAGAAAGGTTTGCATCAACGAGTTCTTGCGACTCTGCTCATCAAAGCAGCTATTAACCTGAAGCTTCAGCGAATTCGTAAAAGTTTGCATTTGTAAACGTAAATAAAAAGCATAACGTAGAATATATATATTCTCCTCCTATGAATATCTTCTCTTATGAATATCTTCTCCTCTTATGAATATTCTATGAATATTTTTGATGAATATATTCTCGATGAATGAATATTCTATGAATATATTCTCGATGAATGAATATCCTATGAATATATTCTCCTCTTATGAATATTTTTTTTTCCTTTTTCGATGCAACCGAACAATAAATTGCTCTAAAAGTAGCACTTATGTAGCCCTCCCGATCTGGATATATAAGTGCTACTTTTAGAGCAGTTTATTGTTGAGTTGCGTCGAGATAGTGCCAAAATTTCGCTGAATATGGAAAACGATAAGCTGTCAAATATCGTTCAATTAGATAATTGCAGGACCTGTAAAATAATTATGCTCTAAACACTACTGCTTGAGATCGTGGACAAGTTAAATCCCGAGTAAAACATGTCCAAGCTATTGAAAAGCCACCTCTAGGAAAAGGAAGTAGGAGCTGTGGGTGTAGGAGTTTCGAAACCGAAATTCGCTGCAGTAGATGCAACATTACAACAGGGCATCTTCGCAGCGATACTGCATGCCTTTCTCTGCTATCTGCCGATATATGCGGGAACAGTACTTTGATCCTGGTTGGCTGAGTGCAATTAATTAATTTATTTAGCTGGTGACAAATTGGATGTTAGCGTGCTGATGAACGATGATTTGCAGCGAACAAACACTCAGCGGACAACTTTGACATGGAGCTCAGCGACTGAAAACAAAAACACTTAAGTAGATTGACGAGATCACAGCGGCTGATCGGAAAAACGGAAATTCGGTTTCAAGGGCAAGCGAATAAGGAGATACGTACAAGTATTGTGCTAAAAAAGTAAGTGGAAAAGCGGTAAAGCAGTTGAAACGACATGCAATGCTTTTGGCGATGCTGCCTGGAGCGGCCTAGTTTCAGATTGTCGAAAATTTGCGAAGTGCTCAACAGTTGTTATGCGCACATACATTTTTAATTGCATCTACGATCAAGCGCTCGCTGTTGGTGGACGCACACTCTGAGTAGGCGGATCGGTGAGATGCTAATACTGCCATGCTACTCAACGTTTTATGGAACTTTCCAAATTTTGCGTCCAGCGATTTTTTTCTATAACATTTTGCACCTAGTGGGCCCAGATTTCGATGCATGCAATTGAATTTGATGCATTTGTTTTTCTAATCCATTTCTTCTGACGGATTATTTTCCACCACAATAACTCATCCAGGAATTAATGATTTCAGTGAAATCTTGCTTGCAAGTTCTGGAACGCCACGCTTGCTTATTTCATCATGGTAGCTTTTGCCAATAGCACATTCCAAAAGCTCATATTGGATCAAGGAATCATTTAATTATACTATTGGAAGGATGATGGAAAGCTTTGTATGGTCCGTGGCATCATGTTGAGCTTTGCCTTTTCTGTACCAAACGGTAAGAAGGTAAAAGAAATATATTTCATGTTTGATGGTGTATGCGGTGAAGGTATTCCCTGAAAACCATAATCGAACGACTGAACGGTTTGTGAACCTCAGCCAATTTACTGTCAGTAATATTTAATTATGTTATGGAAACGGAACGATGGTTTGCGAATAATCCAAAAAAAACCGTCATGCATCCCTTAACGTCGGAAAAGTTAAGTCGGTGAGCAAAACCACTACGGTTAACAAACCGAGTGTCAATCAGTTATTCCTCTGAATATACATAAATGACAATGCTGACTATTTCTGTTCGAAAGTCGTCTCCTCTCTCTTTCTCCCTCTCTCTCTCTCCCTGTCCTTCGCTTCATTTCCCCACTTTAATATTTGAGCTTAGATTAGATCTCCACAATTACATTACTGCAATACCACCAAATCATCGATCCTATCAAATGGAGGGCTGACAAAAAATTCATTGTTGCACGCATTTTTGTGGATGAAAACGAATTAGCGCAGTTTTTTTTTGGGGGGCTGAAATTTTGATTAGAACGCAATAGACGGGAAGAGTTTCGCAGTGTCGGTATGGGTGTTTGTGGTGTAACTGCTATGTTAAATGAAACGAGAAGCATTTGGCTAATTAATTAAATTGAAAGTTAACAATCACATAAAAATTTCATCTGTATTATTCGCGCTACGTTGACGATGATGACCAATTGCTCATCATCGCACTTTATGGCAAATTTCGCTCTGCTGATTACTGCATAGCTCATGTGTTCGTTCACCTGCAGGTGATTCGAGTGTTCCACTCGCGCGTTGACGCGCCCATCATTGTTCCATTCAATCAGGCCTTTTTCAGTTCCTTTGTTCCATTCACCTCTTTCCATAGTACAACTCATATTGACGCAAAACTTCGAGATCCTGCTTTCATGGCCAAAAATTAAGAGAAGATCACTAAATATACGATCAAGAGAGATGTGACGACAGTTTTCTCTAGATCTGCAGAAGCGACAAAAAGAAAGACTTGAATAGAGCATTATTTGGATCAGAGATGCAATTTTTCACCTTTTTTTTTCTTTCACGAATGCTCTTTTCTTGCAGAAAAACTGCTAGTAAAAGAATGCTCTTTAGATGAGTTGACGAGTTTGCATTTTACAGGATTCTGAATTTATGTGTATGTGCCTGTCTATGTAGCACTTTCAACTCGGGAACGATTAAGGCTGGAGCTATGAATTTTTGGTAGGCATAACCCACGCGCTATGGCCACCTGTCGAACAGATCTTTAGAATTTTCCATCGACCCGTGGTAGAATTTATCGACATTTTCAGCCGGTCTTGTTGCGTAGTTCGTTAACGCGATCGTCGAAAAGCACATTTATGAGCAAGAACTCTGTAGGAGCACCCATGTCGCATACAACGTCACCATGCGTGAACTGTGGGCACTTTACGAAATCATATCATTCGTTTAATGGACGAATGACCAAAACGCATATCGCTGCAGACGGTTGGCATAAAGATCTGCTTCTTGTTAATGTCAAAGTGGTGTGCATTTACCACGTAGAAACGGAAACACGCTCGCTTTCGTTTCAGGGCAAATTTCGCTTTCCACAAGCAAAGGTTGGAGTCATATATGGTCTGCGAAGTCGAAGTGCAACTACTAAATGCGCAAACAGAACAATCTTAACTCAGAGTAGTCGCAAATCTTTCCGTAATTTAGCTCTCCACTGAATATGTTGCTGCATACAAAGTCTCGTCCTCTTATTCCCAGGAAATATGTGCTTTGTATATATATATATATATATATATATATATATATACATATGTATATATATACATATATATGTATATATATGTATTCGTTTATTTATGCACAATATTTTTTTTAAATATTTATATTTATATGCTTATATATATGCTTTTCATATTGTGCGAGAAATTAATGAAGTCGGGTATTGTATGGAGATAGTCATCGAAGTTTGATAATTAATGCGTTATTCGTTCGAAGAGAGGGAACAAATGGTAAAGCGCAGGAAGAAATGGAAATCCGAACCCATATTACTTTGGTGTCGTGTGATATGCACTAATCTTTAGAGCTATTGCATTACTGTTAACTCTGTGCTGCTCTCTTAACTTGTGAAAATCTGAGAAGGCAATTTAATCGTTGTGCTTCGTTCATTATGAAAGATTGGATGTCTATTTGCTTGTATGCATCCGTCTATGTGGGGTTATAATTTAAAGAAGAAAAAATAATGTTGTAGCTGCATAGCGGTCATTCAAAATAATTTAGCAGAAGCACATTTACCATCTTTTCGTGCGCGATCGTAATTATGCGTTCAATCGCTCGTTTTGAATGTAGTTGAGATGAGGAAACGTTACCGATTGTGAGGGCAGGCTATTGAAATGATCAATCGTCCGATCGAAGAACCCTCTTATTAAAGCCAGACGACTCCTGCAAGCAAAGAGCTAACGGAATGCAGCGTCTTTGTCGGGTTGATTTCAAGCCCACCTCGAAAATGGCTCTTGCGTTAATTCACCATCATACCAATCATGATTTCCTTTGCTGCCTTATATATATGCATTTATTTATTTATTTATTTATTTATTTATTTATTTATTTATTTATTTATTTATTTATTTATTTATTTATTTATTTATTCATTTATTTATTCATATTTATATTTGTGTTTGTATTTGTATTTATGTATAGATATATAGGCATGTCTGAGCATTTACATATATATATATATATTTATGTACATATATAAATATATATATATATCGCTGTTGCTCGCATCAATCGAATCTGTTATATAGAAGAGCCACAGAAAAAGTCGTTTTATTTTAAATGCCTTTCCATGACAATTAATGGCGTCTTTTTTGGCGGCCAGATGCTTTTGATCGACTGGATTCGCGTTGGCAGGTGGACTATGTTTTGAGCATGAGCAATATGAATTGATATCAGACGGCGCAAAGAGTGTCTTGTCAGAACGGACTGCTTTTAACCCACTATTTTTACCTGAAAATGACAAAGTTAAGGAAAGGTGTAGGGTGTGTTGTCATTGAAATTGTAGTATCTTCTGGGTTTACTCCATTTGATTTGCCTGGTCATCCGTACAAATGAAAGAGCTTTTGATCGAGTTGCTCACAACCGCAATGTGCGCCTGTTAGACATGCTATCGTAGCAACAAAAAGAAACTTCTAATAATAAGGCATAAGGCATAGACGAAAGAATGACTAGATCTGCGTTTTCTGACGGCCTGAAAGGTCAAATGATCGATTAGAAACTTCATGGAATATCCGTTATAAATAGAGCTGATTCATTAGTGCAATTTCGAAGCTCAAAATTGTGTGCTGTTGATTTCATCTCTACAGGTGAAATTTCGATAGCTCGTTTTCATTGATTTTGAAGCATCAACAAACTGAATTCTATGAACTTCTTAAGTTGGCTTTGCGCAAAAAACAACGGATAATTTCGACGAAAAGTGTTTCAAATATTTTTCTTATTTTATGGCAGTTTCGTTGTAGTTGAACAAGTGGAACGTCCAGAAATGAGTTTATTTCAAAAAAGCTTAAGCAGGGAGGCTTTTAAGAAAATCGTTGAAGCATTACGCCATCTATTCTAAATCATAGCAACATAGCAGACTATGGTGTTTGCTGTGCTCAGACGTTCTCTAGCGGTCGGAATACTTTTTTTTTAAACAGTCAGCATGTTTTTTTGGGCGACTGATTTATTCAGTCACTGAATCATCAACAGAGGCAACCTTGAATGTCATACCCGATGTCCACAACACGTTAAGGAGCACAAGTTAATTTTTATTGGCTATCATAAGAAGCAGCAAAGACTAGTCACATGATGATTCCAATTTAGAGGCACCAAGAAGATAGCAATAGTCAACGAATCTTCGTTACGCGTTTTAAGAGAAAGAAATATTTTTTTATAAAATTGAGGTGAAATGTATTAATGTTAAGAATCAAAAACATAGCAGTTAGAAATTTCAATTACTGAGTGCTTGAAACGTTTTTTTCTCATTTAGTTTCAAAATGCTCTATCTTGCTTTGATTCCTCAGTAAAGCTGCTTAGGTAGACAATAAACTGACCAAAAACTCTCCAATTACTTCCATTAAATGAAAATGTGATGGAATGCTGAGCAAAATACATGTACGGTAGTTATACCAACTCATGGCCCCAAAACACAAAATTCGACTTACACCAACGAATTCCCAGTTTTGTAAAGAAGAGCATATGAAAATATGTAGTGCGCAAAAAGGAAAAGCGAGACAAACGAAACCAGTGCATTCGCTTTTCGAGGATTCTCTTCAAGCATCTCAGGATTGGCAAACGTAAAACTCTGATTAATTATTTGCGAATCATTTTAGTTGAAAACTAACGGATCGATTAACGCCTAAGTTAAAAATGCTTTGTTAATTTTTTCAAACCACCTTTTTTTCATAGCGATAAAGCTCTTATCTCTCTCAAATTGTTCGTACGAGTAAAAACACTGTTTCTCATTTTTGGTACTTCAGACAATTTCACTTAGTTTCCCGAAGTAAATTATCATTTTTCCTTTTGAATTTCCTTTTTTAATTCGCTCGTTTTGTGAAGCAGAGACAACGAACTCCCGAGAGTGTTGTGCTGAGTGAACATACAACCAAGTCGAGATGCAAACAATTTATTTTATTGTATTATGTGCATGCATCGGGTCGTTTTATGCACGATCACCCACGCGTATCCGAACGTCGCCTCGTCATAATGGTAACGCCAAACTGAGACCATGAGTTCTGCCATTGTTTTCAGTTGCACGCACACAGGCACCAATGTACGTCCAATGTGCAGTCGTTTTACTTCTAATCACTGTCCATCTTACGATCAGTACAGTTTCCGCTCAAAACGCAGAATTGGTGTTCAAACCAAATGAGGTAAATAAACGTTTCTCTATGCTTCTTTCGAATCTGTGCTAATATCTTGCAATGAAACGTGAAGCGATAAATGGTATGTGACGACAGTGGAGGGGAGAGAGGGGATATTCCCAATATTTCATGCGCAACAGATAACCGCTTTATGGCGTATGCAAACAATAAAGGAAGAACGAGGAAAAAAATACGCAAAAAAAATGAATTTAGGTGAGGAGGCAGAAGAATGAGCAATAAAATCTTAAAATAAATAGATCTCTTCAAGTTTTTAGCCCAATAGCCAATATCGTCGATGACTGCATAATTTTGTAGAGACTAATAAACGAAAGCTTTAATTCATGGTGCAATGTGTCCTGAAGAGAAATTCTCTATTGCTCTGCGATTTTGTTTCGTTTACGGTATGTGAGCACAATCGCAAAAATCATACAGAGAAATTTCTAACAGATTATAACTTGAAACTATGGTTGGAAAAGATAGGACGTAGAATCGATTCTCCGCAGACAATACTGAGACGTGGGACAGATAAGCTCGTTTCCGAGGGTTGTAACAAGTTTCGATAAACGATTCCCAAAAACGAGATTTTCGACTACCTAATTTTTCATGAGATACTTGTGTTGGTAAAAATTTAACATATGAACGAAACGATCCAACATAAAAGTTCAGGTCGAAAGTGCTGAGAATTTAATGCTTTCATCATTGAATTTCGGAACTTTGGGCGCAGCAAAATTGCCCCTCAAAGACTCAGAAGTCCGAAGAAAAAAGCCCAAAAAATGCACCTCAAGATTCACGCTGATGAATGACGAGGTAAGAGAAAGCGTCCAGAAGTGTTCTACGCATCTAAAAAAATTAAAAAACCTGAATTCATCAACAGCAACGTTTTATGAACACCTCAGTGATCGAAATCGCTAGTTAGAGTTCGCAGCGCAAAATCCCTCGAAATCTCCTTGTGGGTGTCACCCCTTTTTTTGCTCACTGCCAACGTATTGTGGCTGGCAAAGTCAGCTATTGTCTCCGAAAAAATCACCTGGAAAGTATTTGAAAATAGCATTCCTTCTCATAATATATCGCTAAAAGGCTAGGCGTTTGGGAGCTGCACTGAAAGTGATACATAGCTAAACATAAGAAATAAACAATGCAGCTATAATTTAAAAAATTATACCATATTAGCCCGAATAAAGCCCTCACCCCATATAGCGCTCTGCTTCAATGAACCATCCTTTGATGTTTGGCAAAAAGAAAGTTAGCCCTTCAACATGGTTTTCTCCTCCGAAAAGAACCGTGGAATTCCATCGGGTTCTGTGATAACACAAGGCCGAAAAAATAAACTTCATTCAGGAACGGTCCACACTTCAAATGAATCTTTCAGCATGAGATATATTCAAAGCAAACCAGACAGCAAAAATAGCTTATAACCTCCATTAGGAGCCCCTCATTAGAAAATCCTACTAATGCAGCTCAATTCTTCCAGCTTCCTCCCTCAAAATCGGACGCGAACGCTCTTCAGAAACTTAGCAACATTGCTAAGTTTCCCGACGAGTCGAAAAGTTGCTGTTACTTCATCAGTGTTGGGAGATTTGTATCGTTTTAGCTGGTCAGGAAAGATAGATCGGCTATGAAGAAAAGGGATTCGAAGGGAGAGGGGCTATATTGGGGGAGGGGGGAAATTGTTTCGAGGGTTTAAGATGTTTTGAAGCCTCCAGTCCTCCTCGGAGCTCTCCCAACCTCCCTCTCTTCACAGATACATACACACACCTCTTCTTTCGATGGGTCCATCCGAGGTAATACGGCATTATATCCTCAGCTCTGGGAACACTTAAGCTGGAAAGAGTGATGTGCCACCATGCTTGCTAGCGGGAACGTGCTCAGAGATTTAGGAATGCCCCCCTCTCCACTATAAAGGTTGTTCACAGCTTCCTTAAGGAATGAGGGCAGATCTTGACATTGGGCAGATCATTTTGGCATTGACATTTTGACAGGGTATGTTGAGAGCATACTCTCTTTTTGACCGATACCTGCAGCGTCATAAGGCTGGCATCGAGCATTTGACTCTTGCATACGTGTACACTCGACTGGCAGCGCGTTTTATATAAATGCTTACATTACTCACCATTTATGCATCTAAACGCATGCGGGCAATCAACAGTTCGTACTACTCATCCCTCCCTCACTCCTCCATCCAGCCCGCTAGTCCCTTTCGAGATTCATGAAAATTTTGTACCCCTCATTCAGGTCAAAGATGTGGCTCATTGACGAGCAAACAAAGTTTCAATGTTACTGAGCACATATCTCTCCTAAACGTGGAGTCCGCACGTGAACAAATGGTAGAACAACTGGAAATTTTTAATATTACCATTTGATAGTCCTAAACTTTGTAATAAAATTTTCAAGATATCATTTGAAATCCAATAATTTTTGGCAGCCATAGAACTCGTGCATGTAATCGCTATTTCCGGGATCATTGGGAGGAAATTTTACTCTCCAGATGCGCTGGAAAACCGTGGATTCCAACCTGTAATAGTGACTTTAAAAATTTCGGTAGTCTGCGAAAATGGGAGGGGGTTGGCATGGTGGGGGTGGAGGGGGAAAGGGCGAGGGGAGGGTGGAAAGGGAGGAGGGGACAAGAGAGTTGGTGCTCCGTTTCGTGACATATGCACTAAGGATTGCGTGCAATCTTGGATAATTAGGATATCTTCAACGCGTTTTTTTTTAAATACAACTAGCAGTTCCATATCTCTTATTAAGGTCTTGGGCGCATTCGCGCTTAGAAACAGCATTATGATGGCGCTACGTCTTTTCATATGCATTTATATGTGTGTTTGTCTGTCCGCTAGTTTCACTTGAAGAGCTGATGAAGTTAGAGTTATGAGTTTTTTTTCAATAATGACGCTCTAACCCTGTCCGACCCCGTTAATTTTCAAATCTAATTAAGCATTTCCTGAAGACGTAGGCTACTAAGCGAAAAGATGAATTTTTATCGGAGCATTCGCGCAACCAGTCTTTAATTTAGTAGTCATATTACGTATTCGTTTTTGAGTGTTCGAGCTACTAATAAATCTAAGAGGAAGGACAGCCAATGCGATTGTCGTCGTGGTCCTCTGAAACGCGTTTCCAAATATTTATTTATTTACCTATTGCGTTTCCTTTGAATGGAAAATGCATAGCATAGGATAATAATATAGAGTAATACTGCTATAAAGTCGTGCTTCTACCAGTGTTTCAATGTGCAACAGTTATTTATGCGCACTCGAAATTTTGCGTTCGCATGTTGGGGTTTATTTATTTTCAGAGGAATTTTTTTTCGTTTATTTTCAACTCTCGAGAACTGTGAAGTTTGGGTTACAAGATTTCAAAGATATTTTCTACACTTCAGTTTATCTCGAATTTCAGTCCTTGATTTAATTTAATAACTTTTAAAGGTTTTGAAAACATTCTACGGTTTCAATAAAATTATGTCCATTTTGCAACCGCTCGGGCTAAATTTCCCAGTGCTCTCTTTGCAAAAAGGAAACATTTTTCGCCGAAGATTTATTGTAAACGATCGGGTATGTTAAGACGTGAATATTCCTGAGTAGCATTTTGTGAGAGTGGCCGAACTTATTATTTGAAATTGTGGAAGCACACATTGTGCCAGTCTTCTGGCGTGCATTTATATCTGTTAAATATTTATTACCAACATTATAAACTGTTAGAATAAAAGCTTTTTTTGCGCTAGAGCAGGCACATGATGCGGAACAAATTTTCATTTGCGTAATTACAATTTTTCAGCTAATAAAAATAATGCGATTTGTAAAGTGGGTGAGCATCGATTAATAAAGTATGTGCCAAATAAATAGCACTATACCATCAGTGAACATAATTCGTTGTTTACGATGTCATTTTGTTACTACTTTTACACTTTTACAGCTATAAACAATTGTCGTTCGTGGTTTGATTGTTGGTCAACGTGACGTCGATAGGTGAATCAATCGGCTCTAAATGTCGATTTTAAATTCATGTATTGCCTCGTTGATAATAGTACTGTTACATTGGTCATTGAGGGCATAAACGCATTTATTTAAACAATAAATATTGCTCGTTGTTACCGTCGAACACTTTTCATAGCGCTATGCGCTCCACTGATGTAAAAATGAAAAGAGAAAGGCGCTTTTCAAGTTAAAACACATTATTTTCTGGGCGAAATTTTACTATTTCAGCCGATAATTAGCGTTATTTTCAGCAGAAATGTTAGAATTCCTTTTGATATTTACTATGACTTGCTAAAACTTTATATTTGGTAAAAGACGTCTTCTATTTTCTTTTATTCTTCACCAAGATGTCCTTTTTTTTCGCCAGCCTTAGCACTCTATCGGATCAGAACAAGTTGTAGTCCTCCATTTGGTAGTTGGGGTTACGACATTACTAGCCACACTAGCATACCTCTCATTATCTGTATACGACATTTTCTAAAGAGTGTTTTCACTGATCGAAATGGTTAAGAAGATGTTATCAAGAAGATGTTATCATTAGATACTGGACCGTTTTACTGAATGTAGCTCGTCTTTTCCTGTAAAACAGTTTCAAATTCTTCAACAGCTTCAAAAATTAAGATTATGTTCCATAATAAATTAGGTCATGTTTCACGACGTCTTATAAATTTTGAAACATTCAGTAAAATGCTAATTGTTGAAAATTTAAAATTTTTTACAGATGAAGCGGTTCTATTCATGGGAGGAAACAAAAAGAACGCCAGAAGAGGATCAGCTTCCATCAGAATATGTTAAACGAAAGTACGTCTCATTGTTTGTTTTCAACTTTTCTTGCTCACAAAATTTGTTCACATTTCTCAGCGTTCTTTTCATCCCATCAAATTGTTTCATATTAAACTATAAAGTAAGCACAGACATCTAAAGTTACCTAATGTATATGCGTGTATCTAACAGTGAAGAAATTTCTAGCGACTAATGTCGCAGTTTACTTGTCGCAGCAAGTTTACTTGTCGCAGCAAGTAAACCACTAATGTCGCAGTTTACTTGTCGCAGCAAGTAATTGTCTTCAGCTTCAGAAACATTGTCATATCTGAAAATTTTATATAAGCTATGCTCCAGTGGAGCATGACGATGTCACTAGAGTTTTTTTGCTTGAAGGAGATTGCAGCGCTCAGTGCGATTCACTGCTGAAAGAGAGGAATAAGTTGGGGCACATCTGAGCTTTTCTCTGAATTTTCCTCAAAAATCTTTTTGAATTTGCTCTCTCTATGCCAAATGCGTGCCCCCATAAGTGCGAAGTTGATATGACAAAGTTGATATTTGAGAGCTGTTAAAACGCTAAATGAACGTTAAATAAACACTTGAAGAAGCTCTCAGTGTGATTGAGTAGGATGGATGCCTCGAGTGAGAAACAGATATATTACCTTGTTTATAAGTGGATAAAATAAGCTGTAACGAAAAACATTAAGGTTATTAACGTATTGTCACTTTATGAGATTCCTCGGAAAAAAGTTCTCACATTAGACGTCGATTACCGCATGTTTGCGTTTGCTTCGATTGGTAAAATATGATAGTGCAGCAAAAATCGGACAATGCAGACGTTCTGTGCACACGAACTGCGGAGACTATATTTGTATAACTGTTATAATTTGCTATGATCCAAATACGTGTTCTTCTCCACCATGGGTTCACAAGCACAGACGTTACGCGGTCGCCTGGAGCAGTGAGTGATTAGCAACCAGTATACAGTAACTGTTGCTCTGTGTCATTCACATGTTGCACCAAGAACGCGTTTTATTCTTTCTTTGCTGCTACATGGTTTTCAATTTTCCAATTGAAAATTGATGTCGTTAGTACTACCATTAGCGTACCCGTAATTGCCCAAGGGCGGAAGGGGGGAGGGGGGAGGAGAGAGAGAAGTTACTGATCCGAAAAAAAACACACATTTCCGCATTTTTTTTTGCGACCAGAATATGTGCATCTAACAGCCGATGATATAAGGCATAGATTTTACTGATAATGTTCAGAGAGAGATCGTCATTTCAGATTCTATGCATGGGCCGGTAAGCGTGCCAACCGAATTCCCTATGATAAGAGGAAGTTCTATCATTGGGCAGGTAAATAAGCGATACTCTCGATTCGCTTGTGTGCAATAAACATGTTTAAATGTTCGCCGTCGTAAACATTGTATTATTGCAGATGTTGTTCACTGCAATCAGCTCACATAAAAAATGCTTTTCATTCCAACGCTAAACCTCCATTGACAATACAATAATTCCTCTTGATAACCTCTCCCTCTCCCTCTTCCCATTCTCTCCCCCACCTCCTCTATCCCTTCACCCTCTTTTTCTGTAGAAGTGCTAAGTGGAGGATAAACATATGCGAACGTTGAACACAAGATGCTCATCACAGCCTTTCCATGATCTGTTAGCTATCGTCAAGACTTGTCAAAATAAACGTTTGATGCTGAGCAATAACAGCGAGAGAATCTTGCTCGAAAAAAAAATTTCGAGGGAAAAGACAATTGCCTATCTTACTTGAACCAGGTAGTAATAATATATTATCATTCTCTCTGAACTACTCGCAATTAAAGCTCCTTAAATTGAAAGTGCAGTCATCTCATCTCACAGCGTCCGAAAGGAGGTTCAGTCGTGATATGACCATGTGAAGAAGGTTTGTGCACTCCACACGCGTATCGCAACCAAAGGCGTCCAAACGAAATTTTGGTTATTGCCAGCCTTAACGGTTGGCTGATGCCAATCCTATTGTCTTAAAGTCGTGCGTCGCACAACCCGGTAGTGCATAGCTTTTGATGGAAATGTCTGAAGGTGCTGGACAGCAAAAAAAAGTTGTCCACGTCACGTTGCACATTCGTTTTCCTGGACGCGCTCACCAGTCGTGTGTTACGTGACTGGACACCGACCTGAGTCTACTTTCCAGGTGGTTTTTCACGCCACAACCTTTCCGTCAAATAACACCTCTGCGCCCTCCAATCCTCTTCGCATCACTGTCGTCCAAATGTCAGCGATGGTCAGTTATAGCTCCTTCATAAGATTAAGGTCAAGCATCGGTACTGGTACCACAGTCAATGGTTTTTTTCGGGACGCTCCATATTCTATCGTCGGGGCATTCGATTTTGATGAAAGCCATTGTTACAAATATTGATGCAACTATCGAACTGTATTCAGGAAAGAAATGTCTATAAGTAAAAAGCAAATGCAGAAGAGAAAATGGCCAAATGTCTAGTGAATTCTCTGCAAGAGCTAACACCATAATTTTAAGAGAAACTAGAACTAGTAATCAAAAATGTTTCAGTAGTCACGTTCAGAAGCATATGACTCGACAAGCTTCATCATCTCAGAAGGTGCACTGCCTAGAGGCATTTGTTGGATGCATTAAGAGAAGAAAAAGAACAAGAAAATTCAATCCTTTATATGCTTCCGCGTTTTCTTTTAATATCGGTTAAAACTTTGAAAATTATGCATTTACGCTCAGAACCACAATCTTTTTTTTTAAAAAATACCTGCAAACAGTTGCTGAATACGGAACTGACCAAAGACCAACTCCAGCTAAGGGATGCCATGGGCGAGCAAACTAGTGTAAACTCCAGACTGACTCCGGTTTGTCTCCATGTACCACTGCATCAAAGTGGATCATCGATTAAAGCGATGACTAAACAAATTATTTTTCAAGTGATCTTATCCCAAATTTGCAGTGTGAGAAAAAATGAATTATTTGCGGTATTAGCAAAAAAAAACTATAAAATAACATAACTGCGCATATAGCGAGATAATTTCGATGGTTGCCTTGAAAAATTCGCGCACTTCCGGTCGCATTAGCAGCGATTTGAGCGCTTCGATGAGCATCCAAAACTACTTCAGCGACGTTTTATACACAACGCACACACATATTTCTCCTTACTGCCTTCCATTAGACCAGTCGATTTCGGAGATGTCGGCTGCGTTTCTCAACATCCACTGGCTTTCAGGAGTCGATTGCCCTCTCCAACTCAACGTGGCCAGCGTCTGTTTTTTTTATAGACATTCATTCTATGCTATCATTTACCACTAAATTCAGCGCCTTCTTCAATATTTTAATATTACCTAGCTGTAAACCCCTCGTTCAACCGTTTTTCTCTTCATATCCTCTATTCTGTTTCTCACCCACCATTTCCGGAGACAGAAGTTTGCAAAAGTTCAGTCTCCTTAAGTTGATTTTCTCATTTGGACATGCCACTCCGATTGAATTGGGATCGCCCGCAAATACAGTCATCTTCCACCTCTCCCTCTCCCACCCCACGATCTTTGAAGATACCAATGCGCACAAGTTTTCTTGCTCAAATTAAGTGCATCACCAACGAGCTGAAATGCAGCGGACCGGTGCATAGAATTTGAGGATTTACAACTTGGTTGTTTCCACATCGAGTAGAGGGTATGTTTTTTAAATTTTGAAGTTCACTAGGCCATCTGGCCTATGCCGAAGCAAGTAAGAGGTAATTCACAACCAAATTTGCATGCCAGCAAATGGTACTTGTACAGCTATACAGCATATCGACTGACGCATGTGTGGAGCAAATAGATCGGTCTCTTTTCGTGCAGCCGTCAATGATGTGAAACGCACTGGGACAAGAATAGATCTCAGTTGTACAGATCCTATGTTCAGCTTTGTAACAGCAAATTTCCGGCGCTTTAGTGTTAAAATGTAACACAATTTGAATCTTGTTTTATTAGTCTTCGACTAAATCTGGACGTATTTTACAGATTACCATAAATCCCCAGTAAGATGCCCATTAGAAAGGCCATTCAATTATTCAAGTTGTCTCATTAAGCAAACACATTCTCTAAGTTCGTAACCTCCAAATTTTTCGCTTTCTCTCTAAGCACTCAGCTGTGCTCATACGAAGATCAATTTTTAGATTAAGTCCACTCAGCAATTTCTACTTTTTCGAACCGTAACAGCAACTACGTTATGGTGCTGCATTTGAGAGCCGATTTATTCCACTTTTTGTTGCGCAGATGAATGGATACTCGTTCATTTTGAGATAGAAGCCATAAATTCCGCCTTGGCTTTCCGGAAATTTAAAATAAGTCATTTTGTGCATCTCAATATCTGAGACTATGGCCAATCGACAGCGATGAAATGTTGGCCGTAGGTGGTCATGAATGACCTCACACGTATGCCATTGTTTGGCCCATAGGTGATAGATGATAAGTTCCATGTCACATAGGAAGACAGATTTCACGTAAAATGTACTTCTAAGGAAAGTGCACTATTAATGGGCTTTGTAGTAATTAACGTAGCAAATTTCCGGTCACTCGTACACGAAGCGATTGCAGTTAGCGCTCTCGGGACCAGATGGCGGGCGTAACTCTAAACGGTCAAGGTAATGAATGATAAAACAATCCTTGTTCAGCTGAAAGTCGAATGAGAACGGCGGAAGAAGTTGTTGAGAATGCAGAAGAAAATAGCTTGCTGGACGAGGCGATTGCCTTCGAAAGTGCACAAGTGAAACGCCTAGAGGAAAAACTTTCTGCACTCAAGGAGGAATTCCATCGTCTTGAGCACATCACAGCAAATATGAAAAATGTTGCCGAATCGTAAGTACTATAAAAGGGAATTAATAAATAAATTATTATTCGAGTAAATCGGAATAGGCTATGCATCAATTCAACTCATCGTATGCACTACGTAACTTTAGAATCGAATCGTCTGGAAGATGATCATTTTTGTGAACGATCAGATCATTCGCCATTATGCATTTCTCATTATTTGCTAGCTATCTGTGCAAGCGATTGATCGAATGGGTGAAGCTGTTACACATCTCCACAGGTTAAACTAGAAAACGAAGAGCCAGAATAGTTCAATTTGGATTAAACAAACTCTTTTGAAATATTATTCATAGGCAATTTCGTTATCAACAAAAAATCAATCGTTAACAGTGAAATTCACATAAATTTGTTAGGCTTTTCTATAAACAATAGAATACACAACATTTTAGTGTCCCTTACTGTTAGTTTTAATATCTGCGGTATCCTTAAACGTTAATCTATTTTTCTGTTCCTAAATGTCCACTCATTTTTCTCGTTATATACAACCATGTCCTTATGCATAAATTTTCTAGAGTGTTAATGTGTTTATACCATTCCATTTCAGGCCAAAAAATATGCTGGAAGCAGTACGAATAATGGAGAAGCAAATTTCGCTTCAGAACGACTTATTAAGAAAGCTCGAAGAAGAGCGGTCTGTCACTGAAACGGTGAACGCGAGTGAAGGCATCGTTGAACGCTCGAACTGTGTTGCTATGCTCACCTCACATCTAGAGGCATTACGTATTGAGCGAAGAGCTAAGAACATTGTTGCCTTGCATTTGAGAAATTTTTCGTAGTGGTAAACCTCCTATGTCCAACAGTTGCCCAGATAATCTAAGGTGATCCTTTCTTTTTCAAATTTTGCTCTTTGTAGTAAAAGGAATGGTGCATATATTTTCAGCCCCTCCCACTTCCTACCCCCCCCCTCCATCCAAACCTCCATACAGTTTTCAAGGATGCATTGATGTACTGCTCGAACAGAGGACATAGGTGATTAATGTACCCGACATTTTCCTTTTTTCCGAGCTTTAATAGAAAGTGAAGCTACTCATCGCAATCCTTTAGAGCGACAATTTCATTACGTACGCTGTAGTGATTTAGAGTTTACTTTGCTCGAATTTAGGAAGTTAAAAAATACCTTTTTGTTACTTCGTTACTTGCTATGATCCTTCAAAGGAGCTGCACTGAATCGAGTCATTCATTTTTTTTAAACCATAAGCACGTTGTATTCCATCTGCAACTAGTAGTCTCGACAACTACTGCATAGCGAAAGCTACCCTTTGAAATGATGTTAAAAGTAACGGCTGTTAACCTTCTCGATCTGCCTTTCGCTATGCGTTCCTAAGGCCTTCAAAATAAGCCATATGAAAGGAATCATTAGTGGCTCTTCGCGAACCTCGTTCAAGGATAGCTTTATATGCAGTGATTGTGAGCTTATGCATCACTTCACACGACTATTGCGGCAATATCGACAGGATTGCTGAGATTAATGGTGCCTTTATGAAAGGAAGCCATCACCGCACCTCTCCATAACAGAAGTCTGCGCTATCACTATAACTAACAAAGTTGTTCCAAGACACCCACGTTGTTTTTAGTGCGTGTAGCTCCGGAGCGCCTGTACACGGCGAATTCTTCATATACGTCTCCGGTGCTTTCGCCGACGTGCTTGCTTTTTGTCTTTTCTGTTCGCGTTTTACGTTTCTGCTTTCTCAAGTAGCTAACTGCGCGTCACTACCAACTGTTCGATCCGTTATAAACGAAACAATTTGAGTGGTCATTCACTTTGCAATTCCTCTGAATTCACTAATCGCGTAAAAAGATACAGCGGTGCAAATAATTTTTAATGTGCTATGGCAAATTTGCAATTTGCAAAGCGCATTGTGAGAGCGTAATAACGTGTCTAAGTGTGTAGGATTGTATGCCTTGCTGATTGTCCAGTTATTTCAATTAGGCAAGCCTTGAAGCTTGAGTTATGAAATTTGATCTACACACTAGGATTACCTCCTAAACCCAATTTTAAAGCAGTCAATAAATACCGTCTAATTGCGATGCCTTAAAACAGATGTAGGAAAATTCGTATGCATTTTACTGAGGAATTGCATTAAAGAGAAACGAATCTTTACGAGTCGATCTGTATCAGCGGTCGACTTGGACAAAGTTTGAAACTTCGACATTTGTGAGCAATTTGTCAAACCAACTGGTTTGATGGCCGATTGGCTAATGACCATATTGTGGTATGCCTCTTGTAAGTATTCCCATTTGCTTTGTCCGTTTACATCACACCAGCGAGCACAGTTGCTATTGTGCTGCCATATACAACGAAAACACATGTTGCGCGCTGGCTATGCTTTATTCGATCCACCACGGCGCCATATTTGAGAGGACTGCAACTGTCCTCTTTAAAAAAAGAAAGAAAAAACGAATAATCGGATGCGTTTATTGACAGCGCTACTTTTTTCCTGCTCCATTGAGGCAATCGACAATACAGCAATTAAAAACTGAATTCATCCAAATTGCACAAATTTCAACCAAATCACAAAAATTGTGACTCAGTGTGAGACAGGATCCCTGTAAAAAGTGCACATCGATTCATTTGTGTGGAATTGCTGTGTGCATCAGAAGGTTGTTTCAAGTGATCACACACGCACCCACTGGAGAAATAGTAAGCTAACTTCGAATTCGCATCACTCGTTATTAATGTTTCCACACGCCCCTTCAGGTTCATTGCGCACTGGATACGCTTTAAGTCGTCGATCTGTAAAAAAAGATTTTTTTTCACTTTCTTCCCCCCCCCCCCCCTCCAAAGAA
>JPKZ01000903.1:27260-60944 GCA_000803305.1 Toxocara canis
AGTAAAACGCTATTCTTGGATCTTCTTTGTGCCCTTTGCCCATGATGAGTAAAGCTGCTAACGCATAAAGTTAATCGTTTTCCGACAAAGCGAACATTTCAGTGATTTATGGCACAGTTGTGCTTTGTGTCTGCTTATTCCGTTGGTTACAGTAGCAAAAAAGTTGGCGGTTTTTGCCTGCTTTTTTATAGATCATTTAGGAAGAATTCCGGGAAAAAATAGGAAAAATTTTATTAATAAGGGTGCGTTTTACTTGTGATTTACTAGTATGTACTAGTAATTGTAGATTTTGGGCATTTTTATACTGCAGAACTTCAAATTGATAACTAAAACATTAAACATTAAAAAGTCTTCCTCGTTAAGGTGAACGCATGCTGTGATAACATATATCGGCAAGCAAAGGGATAAGAATTCTTCTTTTACATGCGAGTGGGCCCATTGGCGCTCAAAGGTTGGATCACTGATTGTTTGAAGATCCCTCACACATAAAGAGTCAGTGGTTGCGTAGAGACCTCTCGCATGCCATTCTTCCGTTTTGTTAGTTATATAATTTTTCTGTGCGTATACGAAGTACTTTTTATATGNNNNGGGACCAAAAATAATCAAACGTTATTAGCGGGTTGTAGTGACCTTTACAGAAAACGTGAAAATAGCACGGAGTCTTATGCGAAAACAAACTAACGGATCGTATATCATACCGATGATACATTTCAACGACGGCAGTCTGCCAGATGACTGGTTTCATTCGTTTTTTGTGCGCTATCTTATTCCAGTTATATATATATATATGTATATCATAAGCGGTGGGTTTGTGCAATACGGAATTTACTGCGTTCATAACAGTTAACTGTTACTAGCTTCGATGTCTTAAATTAATGAAATGGCGTTTCTAACCGAAAAAAATATAATATCGACAAATTCATCTGATAGCACTTTTTAACTGTTTGGTATTTTCTTTTTTTTTTTTTGAAAAAAAGAGGAAACAAATGAAAGATTATTTTGAATGTTGTCGGTGTGTGTGCCTGCAAGTTCATTCTCATGATATCTTCTAGTTCATAATGTTCAGATTACAGTAAATTTTATTAAATCAGTTTTATACTGAAAGATTAAATGAGCTGTAGAACTCCGATTACTATCCCGTCCCCCCGATTCAAATCTTACGTTTATGAAATTCACATTCGAAAATGTTTGGAGCCGTTATTATAAGATTCTCTCAAATTTATGTGACCAACCTGTTATGAATCCACCCGTTCGACGGGGGGACGAGCTTTAAGATGGCGGCTTTTATGCATTTTTGACATCCATGCGTCAATTGTAACCTGTAGAATATATGATCACCCTTCAATTGTGCCTCCACTCTTCCCCCTATCTCAGTTATCTTCTCTTCCTTCTTCCAAAAAAATTTGCAAAATATTAATTCATTATCGACGTATGCGTTCACCAGCTCCAATAAGTACAAGTTCCAGGGCCTATAAGCGAACTTCACGGTACAATGTTGGTTTATCTAGAGCGCAAGACTTTTTAAACGAATACTGTGTTGATTTTCTCGAAATAGGATTCCTTATGAGCTGCGTAGAAAAAACGTCAAAAAACGTATAGCGCATTCAACGTTTTCACCTATTAACGTTTGTGTTTGCCTTTAACACTTAATAGAAAACCTTATGAAAAAGCTACGTTTATAGAAGCCTTCTTTCAAAAGGTGCAAAGTTGGCACAGAAATTGATTTTTTTCTTTCAAATCTATTTGAATACTTGAATTGAGATAATCGAACGGTTAACGAACGATAAGGGCATTAATGGTGCTCAGCTCGGGCTTCTTGGAATGTTTTCTGAAAAGCATTTAATCCTTTAGATAAACATTTGCCCGTTTGTTATGTTGACGACTAACAAATATACGATAGGAGAGCCAAACAGTGCTCGAACTCGATGGATGATGATAAATGACCTCAAAGTTTACTTCTCGACTTTTTCTTTCGTGTCAGATTTCTTCAAAAGCCTGCATTCAATGAAATTAGGGATTGAGGTTACAGTAAAGGAATACTTTTCACTGATCTTCTCATGGAGTGTCTTTCTAACTTAGGAAAATGTTCCTTAAAACATCTTTCATTCGATATGCACTGTGAGTATTGAGGAATAAGTTAACACGATTCAGTGGGAAATTGTTAACATCGCAAAAGTGAACATCGAAATGGATAATGACGATTTGTGTTAAATAATCGGGCGTTTAACACAAATTGTCTATCATTACGAAGCAAACGTTCGTCGTCGAATGAATGCTTCGCACTTAGTGTTTGGCACGCAATTGTTTGGAGCTACTCATTTGGACATATTACTTAACGAAATTCCCTTTATTTCGTCGCGTGCTTTTTGCAAATAACCTGAACACAACAAATGCCTGAATCGAGTCGAATCGATTACTAGGCATTCACTACCTTTCAATGCTAGAAAGAGAGAGAGCGAAAAACACAAAGCGAGAGAAGAAAAATCGATATTAGCAAAACTACATCATTCTGAATTTCTGGTTTTATTTTTCAGGCCAACTAAAGCTAGCTAATAGGCATTTCTGCACTTATGACATTCCTTTTTCACTTCATGCTTCTGTAGTTATCGCAGATGTAGAATAGAAATACACTGCATTTAAAATGAACAAAAATCTCTGTCGTTCACGTTTTTCCTCCGGTTAACTTCTATACGTATATGTTGTGCTTGTCGTACTCCAATTGTCACCCCCAAAAACTACGCAAATTAACTAACAAATCTCAACGTTATATTCGTTATGCACAGCCAATCACCAACTCTGATCGCAAATCCTGTGTATACTTCGTTTTAAAATTTGCGTATTTGATTATGAGAATTCCGTTAAACATTTACTGTTTACACGGATGAGAAATGAGTTCATTTCATTGGGCTAGTATCAAATTATGTATTTTGAAGAGCGCATATAGATATGTTTATTAGGGAGCCATCTTGGCGAAAGGTCTTTAACGTTGCGAATGCGGATGTCTTTAGATGCAACTTTCATAGGAATATTCACGCATATCGGTTGGTTTATCGGTTGATTGTATTGGCTGGAATAGCGAACTAATGTTGAACGAAGATAGAAGCAACAAAAGATCTAAGATGATGATAAAAGTATTCACCTAACTTCCGGTTTTGCATCTAACACTTAAGTGTATTATGGTTTTGCGAACAGTTTCGGCGATAATTCAAATAAGATCGTTTCATGTGCATTTCGCAAGGAAATGATTCGGATACTTTTTCTTTTCTCTCACGAACATCTCCTCTTTTTTTTTAAAAAAAAATTGTGAAAAGCTTTGTCGATATATGGCAACAATGCTTTGTCGATATATGGCAACAGCGTTTTTGTCGATAAATGGCATTGTGAACAACTAAAAGAGCGCATTCTAGAAAGAAGGCGAAACAACATATGCTGTTGTATATACATTCTTACTATTTCGCCGAACAATGCTTTGTCGATATATGGCAACAATGCTTTGTCGATATATGGCAACAGCGTTTTTGTCGATAAATGGCAACAATGCTTTGTCGATATATGGCAACAATGCTTTGTCGATATATGGCAACAGCGTTTTTGTCGATATGTGGCCACGGTGTTTTATGCTTCCCTTTGAAAATCATTTATATTTCGATGAAAAAAAGTTGTATCTCATTTGCGAACATACGGAGTGAATGATTTCCATTCGTCATTCATACAAGTAAATGGTTATCGTCGAAATCTAAACGACGCTTAAGTGTCATTTTTTTTAGCAAAAACAAAGCATTTTCATGACATTTACTAATTTACTTAAATATTTCTCATAAAATCAATTTATATCGCTTTCGATATCGCAAACCACCAGCAAACTCCATATTAGTTACATTGTTATTTCACATATCGTATAATCCTTTTGTATAATTCATTATGCATGTAGATGTCGATTAAAAACTTTCGTATGTGTATTCGTTTGCTACCCAAATGTCTCTCAGATGAATAAGATCTATCGGTTTAATCTTTTTGCGTATCGCCACTAATAAGATCCCTTAGCGATACTTCTTATCGAAGATCCCTCTATGAAAAAGAAAAGCTTACATAATCTCATATGAAAATCTATTGTTTTTCTGCATATAATATCTTCTTAAATATTCTTATATTATTGAAAGTCTGTTCTATGCGATCATGGTCGTTTCGTAGTCAAACTGTTACATATTTTAGATCCTCAACATCTCAGAGAGGTAGAAGTTTTATCATTGTTGATTTTTTAAATTTAATATTAAGTTTTATTATTTAAACGAAGAATTTTTTCATAAAAGCGAACAAATAAAACAATATAAAACAACTTCAGAAATTGCACGTAATACACTTCCAGTAAGAGGAAACTAATGAAAAGATAACATTTTAGAGAATCTTTTTGTTCCCAAATCTTGTGTGCCATACGTATGTTTTTTCCGTCTAATCGCATGCAGTCGGAAATTGAGAGCGCATTTAGCTTTAACAACTGAGAATACGTTCCAACGAGACTTAACATGATTTGATATATGCTTTTGAAAACATTGTTGGAAATTCATGCCGTTTCGAAATTTTTCTAAAATTACTGTAATGAAGTATAGATATGGATTAGATTTCATGCGTAACAAACACCAAGGCAATTGTGCTTGGAATGGATAATGATTGTGATCACAGTAATCAAATAGCATATATGATAAGATAATGATCGTAATTAAACGATTCATTCATTCACTAAAAACATCTATAGTTCATGCTTAATGCCGTTTTTTAAGCAAAAAATTTTCACTATTCAACCAAAAATTCTCAAGAGTACTTTTGGAAGCATTTCTAATCTACGTTGTCTTAAAAACGTATTGGCGATTTAGGACTACAATATTCATAAAATAAATAATTGAATTCATTTCCAAAACTTACCTTTTCTTTCTATACTACGGCTTAGCAGCTACTATTCGATCGTATCCAAATTTCCTTTTAAAAAATACTTCGGAAAATCAAATATTATGAATATCAAATTTTATTGTCATATCTTTTCCTTTTTATTTCGTCGAATAAAATTATCGAAACAAACAGGCTGCCAAATAAAAGAATTTCTAAGCTTTTCTTGTAGTGCAATTTTATCAAAGCTCACAAAATGATCACATATACATTTGGCACATTGCCACCAATAATTGTATGTGATGCTATTTTTTGGAACAGCACATCAATACTTCAGCAATATTTACATGAATTGATTTCATAGTGCTCGATTATGTGTCACTGTTTACCGCACTACTTCACTGAGCGGCCGGCGGGCCGGTTCCGCACATACCGCATTCGCAATCGTTGTTACGCTTTCGTTGTTATTCCACGTGGGTGAGTGAACGCTCACATAATCTAGCACTCGCTTGCTTATCTCATACCTCTTTCATATTATGGCTTTAAGTTGTTGTTTTTAATGCTTCTATTATGTCGTTCTAATTTTTAGCTGTCTGTAAGTTTTCGACCTGTTAAGCTATCCGGTTTTTTGCGCTGCGATTTGAAGTATGGAAGGGAAGGAGATGATTAGAGGAAAGCAGGAACGCACATTGGTGCGTTTATGCAGTTAATTGCTTCTTTATGCCGTGAACTGCTACAAATAGCTGTCTGAATTCCTTACAGTGCAAAGAATTCAGACAGCTGAATTCTCTAGGCGAATTTTAATTACTGATTGCAAAGTACACTTTATGGAAACGGAAAAGGCAATAAATTAGCGAATAACAAATCTCATTGTTATTTTGAGATATAGAGATCAATGTTATTTTGAGATATGGAGATCAATGTTATTTTGAGATATGGAGGTCAGTGTTATTTTGAGATACGGAGATCAAACGTAGAATTACTTTCGCAAATTTTGAGTTGCAAAAGTATGGAATGGTAAGGTTTTAAAAAATTGTACTGAGTTTTCTAGAGTGATTTATGCGATTTGCATTGCCTTTTGAACAGCATAAGGTATGCTGAAAGGTACTTCTTAAAAACTCATCAGTACAAGATAGTTCTTTCATTGGGTATGAAAACTAGGAAAGCGTGATCTTTTAATGAGCGAGATGCTTTTGTTGAACGTGTGAATCTTTTAATGAGCGAGATGCTTTTGTTGAACGTGTGAATGTCATTGAACGCCATATGGATATTGTTTACAGTTCAACATACTACATACACAGGACGTAATTCATATGTTGTAAGTAATTTTGGTAAGTAACATTGTTGGTAATGATTCTCTCTTAAGGAGCAGTTTTAGTTTATTAAATTATTGCTTTAAGTTTTTAGTTAATTGATTGATCTAAATTATTAGTTATTAGTTTATTTATTTTGTTCAGTCGAACATATCGCTCTATAAATTGGAATTGTGCATGCTTGGCGAATATGCATCTTTGTATTGTCATAAACGTAGTCCTTGCCTATCGACTAAATAAAAGATTCGATTCGATTCGATTCGATTCGATTCGATTCGATTCGATTCGATTCAGTTCGATTCGATTCGATTCGATTCGATTCGATTCGATTCAGTTCGATTCGATTCGATTCGATTCGATATGCTCAATCATCTTACAATTTTCACTGAAAACTTTCCTTATTATACTAACATAACTGTAAAACTTAAATGAAGCGTACTTCAATTCGGCTTAAAATCAACGAGAACAATAACTGATCGAGAATGAAAACGGTTTGAGTTTTATTTACGGATAATATTTTCACTCATCATAAAATATTGCTATAATTTTTATTTTTAGCAATATTCATTTCGCTGAAATAAATACAATAAACGCTGCAATATGTCACATCATGAATTTCACTTACGAAGTTGACGGACGACTATTGTTGTTTGGAACTGGGAATTGGCAATGTTGCACTCGTACTTATACCCGATCCGTTGTGCCATATGATCTGTGCTGTCTATCTCGTGCCGTATGCCTTGTGCCATATTGATTTTATAAGTTTAACGGAGAAACTCTGTGGGTTTTTATTGCAGCAACCTCAGTATGTTCGTTGTGTTTGGATTTTGAACTCATACTTCGTCTTAATATCACAATTTTAAGCTATCTATAAATGAATTTAACACAAACATTAGTCAATTATCATATGTTGTTTTTAGTTGTTTTTCAAGATAGTGTTTTTTATTTAAGTCGTTTGCTTGCCATAACCTTTTTAAGAAAAAAGGAAGGTGCAAGAAATCAAAACTGTTTGTGTTTTGGTACTTTTAGAAGTGTGCGACTTCATTGCTTTCGCACATTTTATTTATAAAAAGTAAATATATAGCTGATATGAATGATGAATAAATAATTCGTCATCTGTTTTTTATTCGGTTTGATTGTTTGGCGATTGAAAAGAAAATTTAACATTTCGCTATCTCTTCTAAACGATGAAACCATGGCGGCGGATTTCTTCTTTTTTTTTCTATTTCGGTGTGCTCCTTTAACAATTTGGTTGGCATATAAGACCGAAGTCATAACATCTTCTGCGCGTCTTCGATGTTTCAGCTCATCATCATCATCATCATCGTTACAGACTGTCCACACTTTGTTGGCTACAATGCGAAGACCTCCGTACTCTGTGCGATTCATTTGGCAGTTGTGTGGCGCAAAAGTGCTAAAAGAAGAAAATTTTCGAAATATACTGAATTAAATATTTTTTGCAATCGCTTTCACAACTTGTATGTATATCGAATAGATGGCAGACCGAGAGCAAAGTGATGTGCAGCGATATCGATTATCGTCCATTATCGATTAAAATTATCAAAATTTCTCGATTAAAACTGGAGTTATTCTGACGATATGAACATGAGACAGCCTTCGTACTTCATATCATAACTTTTTAGCTTCAGCAAAAATAGTCTGAATAGGATTTTTCCCTTGTGAACGCGGATAACAGCTCACTCACCGTCTCATTTTAAATTTTAATATTATCGTTACTAATAATTTGCATTTACGTCTTGCATTTCTAGACAACCTAAGCTTGCCTTCTTCTTCCCACATTAGTTTAAGTTACATGAGGGTACCCTCTTCGATAACACAACGCTCGATGACACAATATCGTTATTTACAAGATATCTGGATGGGATAAATGTTCATCATAAGAGAAACTAGACGAGGAATGCTCACAATATTACTTGAGAATTTTCTGTAACTCACATTAAAGGTGTGATATTTTTGCATTTTTCGTAATACGGACTCTTATCATTCATCTTTTTTTTTGTATGCTGCTGCATTCACAGACATTATATTTGCAGTGTCGAGACGCAAAGAATAGCTGTTTTGACTCAGCATGTTCTCTTCATAGTTTGGCAGCGAAATGTGGCATTAATTGAACTACAAATAAAATAGCTTTGCATAGCGAAGCGCTTTTTTATTGCAATTTGCAAATATGCGATAATAACAAAGGTTTTAAGCGGCGTCAGGAAACGCCGGCTAGCCTAGCAAGATGAAAGTATTGGGGACAGTGGGGAGAGGGATTGGGGGAAGGGCGGGTTGAGGAGGAAGGAGGTGTGCACGGGGAACGATTGGTGATCTTTTTGATTTGGTTTTCTAGTATGATTCGTCTTGCAATTGGTGCCGTAAAGTAGATCACAAAAATCACTCACCGCTTTCTTTGCACCCTCTCAAACGATGTCGTTGCATACAGCGTTCCGCTTATAGACCCGCTACAATGCGAAGACCTCCGTACTCTGTGCGATTCATTTGGCAGTTGTGTGGCGCAAAAGTGCTAAAAGAAGAAAATTTTCGAAATATACTGAATTAAATATTTTTTGCAATCGCTTTCACAACTTGTATGTATATCGAATAGATGGCAGACCGAGAGCAAAGTGATGTGCAGCGATATCGATTATCGTCCATTATCGATTAAAATTATCAAAATTTCTCGATTAAAACTGGAGTTATTCTGACGATATGAACATGAGACAGCCTTCGTACTTCATATCATAACTTTTTAGCTTCAGCAAAAATAGTCTGAATAGGATTTTTCCCTTGTGAACGCGGATATCATAGTTAATGAGGTCAGATATCACACACCTGTCATTTTGGTTTCTTTCTTTTTTTCTCTTTCTCTCATTATTTTGAGATGTCTCGATTGGGAAGTCAGTGTTACGATGTAAATTTAATTTTATGCAAATATGGTATTACCAACACAACTTTCCCCTGAAACTGGTTACGGCTCACAAAACTATGACACTAAACTGTTTACATTCAACTGTTTAAAAGTTTTTAAAGTTTTATACAAATTCCATAGCCCACCGACAGCTTTATTGTTACAGTTGTTTGCTAAGACTACGAAATAAAAAAAAACGAAAGTATTAAATTTCGATCGTCATTGTTGATCGGCTACTCTACCACATCTACCACATCTCAGTAGTACCATCAAGTTAACCCACAAATCCTATGTTAACAATTTCATTAGTTACACAATTTTGTCAGCATTATTTCGAAAGCTCTTCCAGCTTAGAGTAAACTTTTCACTACCCTACCAAAGAAATCTCAACTCAACCGCAATTCTTTACTATACATAACGTATAAAACCAAAGCAAACATTTTCATCAAATTACATTTTCTCCTTTATGTATCTGTTATAGAAATGTTGTTAATGAGGGTTTTAATTTCTGTTCTTTTGATCATAAGGTTATAGCTGAGTAATGCTCGTGGGAGCCAAAAAAAAGACAATTTCGTTCATCATAAGTTTTCATAAATTTCTTTTTTCTCACTATATGAGACGCTTGAAAAATCTGATCCAAAAAAGTTGATATTTTTGCAAAAGTTTCGTTTTTTTTTTAAAATATTTTTGATGATGATTATCGATTTGAGAGGTACGTTAACGATAAACGAGACGATCAAAATTCGTTCATATTCAGTGTGCAGTAGAGCCATTAAAAGATCTCTTATTTCTTCGACATTTTTCCTATTTTACTGAGAAGCAATGATACTATAGCACTGCAAATATATTCGCTATGAAACTCGGAATTTTATTTTGATGTGAATGTTCTCTTTTCCTAAATGAATACGGTATTATGCTATGTGTGCATTACGGTACAATATGAGTACTGTATACAATCGGGCACTATAAGAAGGTATGATATTTTTTGACGCGATGACACTACCATTACCATAATTTTTGTGGGATTTGAAGATATGGTGTCAATACTGTGTTGTGCGTTCAGATTTCATTTTGGGGTAAAAATGGTGGCTGTTCCATGTGTAATACATGCGCGACACAGCACAGAAAATATATCTACGTTTTTAGATGGGATGAATTCGATGAATAAATAAGCTGTCACTAATGCGCAAAAAAAATGGCAATTGATTAAGAAGGGAATGGGAAACCGTCCATTTTCTAGATTGTGGAAATATCAAGAAGTATTACACGTTAGATGAGTAGGATATCACAGTTCATTGTACAACCGTTGACTTGATGATGAACAGTATATTTGAAAACAATGTGTGGTGAAAATTGTGCGCAAAAATTGTTTCTAAAAATATTGTCGTTTGATAAAAGACAAAACTTTGTTGTTTGAATTTTGAGGAATGCAATGAAGATTTATTAGCGATGAATGTTTCGTTATCATAAAATGCATCATCGTCATTAAGCTTAACACAATGGCACCTTGCAAGCTATCATGAGCAAGCTATCAATAGGTTTAGTTGTCATCGAAATTTGCTCATATTGATAAGTGCTTGCGTCAAAATTGTTTAATAGTCATTTGATAATCCAAACGCTTTTATGACTATTTACTGCTCAAAGTCTTCGTTCTCTTTTTCCGTCGCTTTTTCTTTCTTTTCTTCTTTCTTTTTCACTTTCTGTTTCTCTCTTTCTTCTTCTTTTTCTTCCTCTTTCTCCTTCTCATTCTCCATTTTTTTTTCAACATCGATAATGCATGACAATGCTCTATTATGCTGATTCACGTAGAAGCAGGCAAACATGTACACTGCACCATGCATCACTTTGCCTTGGCGTGCTAAGAAGTACGACACCGTGTCCGCCCATTTATGGCGATGTCTGTAGAAACGATAGCACGCTATATATAAACGGTAGGAAAAGGGCAATGAGATGAGCAGCTCAATAGGTTTAGTTGCACCATGCATCACTTTGCCTTGGCGTGCTAAGAAGTACGACACCGTGTCCGCCCATTTATGGCGATGTCTGTAGAAACGATAGCACGCTATATATAAACGGTAGGAAAAGGGCAATGAGATGAGCAACTCAATAGGTTTAGTTGTCATCGATATCGAAGGAAAAAGAGAAAGATGTAAGTGTAACGCGTTTTGGCCTTTAAGTGCTTTTGCAATTTTGCATTTGCAAAGCGCATTATAACGATCGTCTATTTGTGCGTGCTTATATTTGTTCACTTGTTTCAAATGGATAGCGACCATCTATCTTGCAATCGTAATTTATCGTTTTTACATGCATTAGGCAGACCACCAGTATCAATCTATTGCTATACCCAGACCATAGGAGGAAATATGGACACTCGAAAATGACCAAACAATTGTATATCTGAATTCTCCAAAACACTATAAAGGTGAACGCTCGCTAATTGCGGTCTCTCTACTTCCAAGAAGGCAGTTGTATTGCTTTTTAGCTTATCCTTCTTTTACAACTCGTCATCATCTACTATATATGATCGTTTTATAGCTTTACCATCTGTCATAATCGTAATTTATCGTTTTTTTAAAGAGGAAAAAAAAAGCCTAGATTGTTCTAAGGGAACAATAACGGTTATAGATTGCCGTGAAAATAATCGCTTTGATGTGGAAATTGCTTTCTGCATTCCGTTGCATACATGATGAACGAGTTGTGCGGAAACGAGTTTTATTCGTATTAGCTTTTTTTCACTTTTTAACTTTCACAGGTCGATTTCGTTCTCAAGGTTTCATAACAAAGCCTTAAGAGGAATATTGTGCTGTGATAGACGAGATAGATGAATGCGGTCAAAGTACTTTTTGCCCTTCATATAACTTGCGATGCTTTAAAATCAAAAACAAAAAAGATTTTTTACAATACCCTAATGTTTCCATCACATCCAGTTAATTATGCATTCAAATTCTCATTTATTCTTTGGATGGATAGTCCATTTAAGCATTAATAGTTTTGCTTACATAACCAACTAGCCATACAAATTTTCCGCTTAAAACTCCATGCATTCTTTATGTGCAGATGGGGCGAAACGAGAGCAGGGGTGAGGCAGGGGGGGATGGGGAGGGGAAATAAAGGAATAGAACCAAGGAATAAAGTCACAATAGCTGTCACATACGCACACCGACAAACATAAATACGCGGATGGACAGAGAGCACATAAACGCACGTCGGGCGTCGGTTCGTGTGCTTCGTTTTGGCAAATTTGCAATTTGCGAAGCGCATTACGGCAGCGTCGTATCTCGGCATATGTGTGTGTGCGTGTGTGTGTGTGTGTATGTGTGTGTACGTCTGTCTGTGCGGTTCTTTCAACTTAGGAGCCACTGAAGATGTAATTGTAAGATTCGATAAGTATAATGCACACGCTCGTTCATCACCTATTCGCTTTTTTATGAAATAAATTCAGGAATCATTGAAGACGTAAAGAAAAATGAAAATAAAAAAAAACGACCGCGAGCGAAGTGATAAATTTATGGTCATTGTACGACCGGTCCGGCAGCGTATTCAGCCGGTTAGATCGCAGAAAACGAATCGCTTGTAAAAGATTTGTCGAATTTCCATCATTTGCGAGCAATTTGTGAAGCTAGCGAGTTTTATGAGTGAGTCGCCAAAGCGTGCATCGCACCCGTTCCTGGCCCGCTTTTCCACTTGTTTACAATAGTCATTGCTAATCCGTTTTTAACATATGAGGAGTTTAAGAATAGGATCGCATTCAGTATTGTCGAAATCAGCTTGCCATAATGCGCTTTTCGTTTTGCAAATTTGTCAATACGCATAGTAGCGAATTTTTGCTAGGATTTCGTAAAACTTGACTGCTTAATTTGCAGTTGCGTTACATAATTACGCATGTTTAGTCATTTTTGCTTCTCATGCAACCGGTCGATCTGATTGATGGTCTGTACTGCTAAACTACCGGCACTCCTCTGACATTCATTTCCATTGTTGTCCTCTAAAAATTCAATTTATCATAGCTTTGGACTATTTTTGAGCTGCTCATGTCTCGATATTAGCACGAAGACATTACAGCGGTTCAAAATCTCTGTAACTGGCACAAACCATCCATTCACTGTTATTAGAATTGGCAATATGGAAATTACTCTAGTGAGCTAATTCGCATGAGCATTTCAATTTTTTTTTTTGCGCTGTGACATAAACGACTATCGCTTATAAGGGTCAATTAAGAGCTAATCGACGAATTAATTGCTGCTCTTATGCGATATTTGTGTTACGCTAAAGGCTGCGGTTATATTTCACACTTTACTATAAAATCAGTTTCTATCGCTAACCTTTGCCTCTTTTTTCGTGTTGTTACTTACAACGCTTGCCGTACATCTGTGTGAAGAGAGGGGTTCGTCGTGAAAGCTTGAAGCTTTTGGGAAAAGATTTGGGCCATTTTCAAAACAGAGTTAAATTTGGCCTGTAAATTGCCTACACACACTGATAGTTGCGATTTCTAAGTTTTTTTTGTCGTTGAAAAAAATGTAAAATTACGACTAGAAAGTTGAAAGTTGGTGCTCGCTCGAACCCAGTGGGGGCCCTCTAAACGCTTTTCTTGGGTGCGCCATTGTAATGAGTACAAATGCATTCTTTGAACATGTTTTATGATTATCGTGCCTCAGTGCAGGCAAATACATCGACAGCTGTTGAATAAGAGTGAGCGTGCTGTTCAAAACAGATAATGTATACAGAGAACGTGGGATGAAAGCCAGACCTCATCGAGCGCTCATGCAACGGTCATGCGGGGAGGCGTGTAGAACTGTTACTCCATACTCCCCATCGCGATTTTGTGCTTAAAGTCACTGATATGGCGATGGTTTGCACAAACTGAGTCTGTTTTTGTGGAGGACGAACGGGGGGTGGGGGGAAGGGGGCACAGGTGATCCAACTTATATGATCACAGTAACCATTACAGAAAAACGGGGAAACGCCTACATTGCCCGGATTCGTGAAGGTGAGTCAGTTTAGGAATCCATAACTGACTAAAAACATGCTAAAGTTTAGTTTGAATGAGTGAAGTTGCGTTTATGTTAGATTCGAAATCCATATTCAGTGTTCCCATAAGCTTGAATATCCGATGAAGAAGTTTTGCATCTTTGCGCTGCATTTTATACGTTTTTGCAAAATTTGCAATTTGCAAAGCGCATTCTAGCGGCGTCGTACCTGTCTTTATGTATGGATGTCTTTCGATCCGCCGTCCAGCAGTTTCAAATTACGATTCGCTAAAACGAGAGTTGTGACATTTTGTTGGTATACCGTACACCTGCTTTACTCAATTTCAGTCCCTTCCATCGATCTTGGAGGAACTCTACCTTCGTAAGGGGAGGGAAATTTACGTGCATTTCTTAACCGGTCTAGTTGCATACTTCATTATCCAAGTTGCGGAAAATACGAATCTTTAGACGATTCATACGAGCGGTCGAGTGGCGATAAAATTTGATTCTGTGTCATTTTTGAAGCCATTTGATTTCATAGGTGAGAGGCCAAAGCGCATGTCATGCTAAAGACAGTCCTTCAGTTACGATGGAGGTGCGTAACGACGACGCAATGTAACTTGAAGATATCGTAAGTCGAAAATTGACCTAACCTTCCCACGAGTTTCATAGAATGTTGACCAGTACGGAGTAGTACTGGATGTTAGCATCTCACAAGGCGAACGATACAAACATCCCGGCATCGCTTCCAACGTATCGTACCGCATACGGTGTTACGCTTTGCTTTCCGCGTGAAACTTAAAATATTTTCACAGTTTTATCGTATCGTATCAGTATCGTCATCGTAAGTTCGAAATCTGGTAACTCGTGCATTGTAGCTCGGGGAGCACCTGTATCTCTTCCTTCGCTATTACACATTTCGATGCACATTTTGATTATTCAACTCTTTGTTTTATTTGATGGAGTAGTTGTGGAGATGAGCAAAACGATTTAGGCAATGGCAACAAAGGAATGAAAAAAAAAGCAACAGAAGAGGACTGAAGATGAGATCATCGGATGAAATTTGCGAAATTGTTGAACAAATTTGAACGAGAGCGACGACCAGATCTTCAGAGTGATGAACGAATATCCGTAGGTTAGGAAAATAAAAGAAATTAAAGGATTGTGCAATGGAATTTATATTTGGCCATATATTGCATATTGTTTAGCTAGTTTTTTTGCATATTGTATACTGTTTACTTGCATATCGTTTTGCATATCGCATACTGCTTAACTGCTTGTTGCAAACTGTTCAGGCGCATATTGTTGCATATTTGACTAGCGTACTACGGTCGGTTGTATTTCATTCACTGTTCTCCGACCATACTGCGTTTGCAGCATTGTGGTGTAAGTTTTTTTTTTTTGCTTTTCCAGCTTGTCTGCTTTATACTATAGATTCCTATGCGCTTTATGCAATTCTTCTTCGAAACTGGAAGGAGGGGATTCCGTATGTCGTAGTTGCACGAGTATTTGTTTTCACTGAGCCTAACAAACACTTCCATCAATTATACTTTGGTTGATAGTTATTTCGGCTGCTAATTTTTCGCTCTTCGTGTGCTCTTTTGAAAATTTTACATCCATATGCGTATTCGTTGGTCTCATTGGTCGAACATAGGAAGGAAGCATTGAAGCTATACGATTACGAAATTTGCTCCATCAATCGATTCTTATATTCCACTTCGAAAGGCCCTATACAACTTTAAATGGGGTATCTATGTGAGGGCATTTGCGATCAATGCTGTCAACGCGTGTGCAATAACCAGTTTTCAGCAGAAAATTACAATGATCCAGTTAACGATGAATGCACGATCGTTTTCCTTATTTGTTGGCAATAAATGGAAGGCCGTTAATCCGACGATCGGAATTGCGAAAGCGCATATCAAACCCTTTTCCGTACATCTCCAATGGCTCATTTGAAAGCCATAAACGAAACGGTTGATAAACTAATGTCGTTCCCGATTTGAACGTCTCATATTTTTATAGTTTGTTGCTGACTCACTTATGTGACTCACGCCCTCCCACACTTTTCGTTAATGCCTTTCTTTGAGCGTCAAATGCCGCGAAACTTTACATCTTGTAGATCTCTGCCTATGGTGCACCGTTCTTCGTAATAGCATTCATCGCTTCTCAGTTCGATTATGTGTCTTTGAGCAAACTCGCCGATACGGAACCAAGAAAGTGGATAAGGGTCTTCGTAAACCCTAGCTAAGACAATTTGGGTACCGAAATGGAGGAGAGGAGAATACTTACCTCAGCCATCGCCTGTCTTGGCATTTCCTTATGGTCGAAGCACCTCGCAGCGTATTCATTCAATGAACTGTGCAATACGCCTTTAACCCAATGGTAGGGCGGTGGGCAGTCTCATTTGCTCACTTTTCAATCTCACCACAGCTGCTGCAGCCAGTCTCTCCTTCGACGTCGATGTCGTGTGACCTCGAACAGTAGAAATGGTGAGGTTATAGATCTCCGTGAAATTTTGGTACTTCCTCTGAGCGGAGGATCTGTTGTTTGAGACACTGCCTGTAGTGCGCCTACACGGTTTGCTTAGCCATAACGAGTAATTCACGAATTTCGCCTGTGACAGTAGATCAGGCTTAAAAGCGATAGCGAGTTGAACGGCATTTTGTAGCGCGAACACTGCGTTCAGATCATATATCAGCAGCTCCCCCACCCCTCTAAATTAAAGCTCCCCCTTCTAATTTTTGCGGATCATCACTTTTGGATCAGATTTTTAGGCCGCCTGCTTTCGGATCTGAGTTTATAGACCATTATTTTTGACCTAGAAATATCTCTTAATTCGTTAAAATAATATTATTGAAATAAAAAACGCGTCTAATGACTCAAAAATGTTAAAGACGCATAGAAATCTCGTTCTTTTCGGACAGCTTGTCATGAATTTTTCAAAATTTCCGGTTCTTTCCAGTTGTCGTCGATTTTCAGCTATGAGTCTCTCCTCGAAAACCTTAAAATTTGCGGATGAATCCCACCTCCTCTTCCCCCCTTAATACAGAGGATTCCAATGACAGCACAATTTCTGCTTTCGCTGAATTTGTCTGCTGCGTAATGATAACCTTCAAAAATACTTATGCATAAATCTGCAGTACGAGACTGTATAATATATATGCAACAGATCTTGCTGTATAAAGAAGCATACGCTCTCCTTTGGTTGTCTAGATGACTCAGCGTTTTGTTGATGCACGCTAAGGCATTATTTCAAACAGTTTATCAGGATCGATATATGAGAGTTGCTGTTTACAGCACTGTTCTGTTGAGTCGAAGTGTGTGTGTGCGTGTGTGTGTGTGTGTATGTATGAGTATGCGTGTATATGTGTATTAGTGTGTTTGGTTTGCTATGAGATAAGACTGAAGCTGTGTGACGTGTGCGAATGAACGTTTGCGATGATGATCGCTTTCAAAGTTTCGACGTCCTTGAATTTCTTGTCAGACATCTCGAAGATTAAGTTTGAGAACGATGCGAGAAAATTTCATCGAAAAATTTCATCGGAACGCGGCTTAGTGTAATTTAAGCTATTGTTTTTGCGCTTTATGGTGATTCATATTTTTTGCCGTCTTAGCCAGCTTAACTTTTTCCCCATTATAAAAGATATGTTAGAGGAAACTTTTTATCACATAAACAGACAACCTTGATTTTTTTACTCCAAGCAGTCTAGTGCTTAAGTTTTGATTGCATAAAGCGATATACTCTTCACGAACAACCGAAAATTACCTGGCAAATTGTATAAGGAAGCGTTAAATGGCGGCTGGTTGCTGAAACGACAGTAATTTCTTTCTGATGTCCTGTATTATTGAGGACCACCTCAACCTATGACATTGAATCTTCACTACTTTGTCAACCTTTAATTCCTTTCTCGATTACTTCAATGTCCCATAGCACCTCCCCCACCTCACTCCCCCCTCCCGCACAGGTTCTCGGACATCTTTTAAGAGGCGTTCAACTAAGGGCTCCTAAATGAAGATATTGAGAAATTTGCATATCATTAGAGGACATGAGAAGCGAGAAAAAATCGTTAGAATAGATCTGGCAATACTGCTCATGGGGGATGGGAATACATCTCTGTCGGCTTTTCACTGTTTTCCTCCGCTTCCCGTTGCTCGCCATTCACCTCTAGTATCCAACTGTCGCCTGATCCGAGCTTTTTACCGCATGCAATCCCGACCCCAAGATGATGGAGCAGTACCTTGATAAGTTTGATCGTCCTTGGTGGAATATCTCAGATGCATTACGAGGCGCAGTGGTGAGTGAGGAATGTGTTCGCTTACTGGGATCGAACCCTTGACCTTGCGCCTTTCAAAAAGGTGCTTTGCAACTTTTGTCATACTATATTGTCCGCATATGACCGAGCCAAACGAAAGTGGGCTGTATCAAGGCGTGTTGACCTTGTATACGTCTTGACGCCATTTAACCAAACTAGGATCAAGATTCAGTTGAGGAATTCCCTTAAAACTAAGTTGTCCAATCGGTATCATCCCTTTAGAAAATGTCTAGAAATCTACAGAAAAGATCCCTGTAAATGATCTACAACTGGCCTCTTAGTTGCGTAGTAAATTCTATTTCCGTCTTCCCTTCACTCATTGGGAGAGGATCTCGGATCGTTAATTTCATCGCCGCTTGCATTTGTGTGTGGCAGCTGTGTTTGCATCATTTCCTGAGCTGTCGTAACAAATGAAGGTTCAATGGAATCATATCGCGTTGCAGAAGCGTCGTTTTCAACAAAAAGCTTTAAGACCTACCCAGAACCAGCTGAAGCTGTTTAAAGCTCCCTTCCCCCCTGCATTAAACGAAAATCTTTGTAGAGAATTTATACGACCGGTCAATCGAGTTAAGACATGAGCGCATTAAACTAATGTGGTCGAACGATACTACGGACTTTGGTGCGTCTCATAACCGGTGAACACCCACTCTTACGCATATCCATAATTTATATCTTCTTGAGGATGGATTTATTCGAGGTAGAGGCCGTATCGAGTGGACACTTTCAGCTTCTGTTGATGACGTTCATAACATGGGACTTATTTACAGTCCATAATATTAATGAGGGGATTATTGAAAAAGAGAGGGAAGGGGCTTCGTTTGAATTGGTATGGTTAGTTGACTGTGCCTGCGGTGCTCTCCTTTTATACATTTGGCAAAGCGAAAGCCATCGTACAATTGTATGTGTGTGTGTCTTTATGCAATCTTTATGCTCCCTCTCTTGTTTCTCTCAGCACTCATTCGTCTTAAACGAATGCGATCGTTACATATCTCCAGCCTTATAATTGGAAAGGTATGATGTGTGCATGTCTCTTGAGGATACCAAAAGTGGAATGCACACATCAACCAACTGCTGCCACTATTAAATTGCATCGTTTCGTGCATATTCCAGTGAAACTTCATTGCAAAGCAACGTTTTTATGCCAGCAGCGAAGCGTCAGGATCATATCGCATTTCTCGATGTTCATCTAGAAATGAATAAAATAAGCATTTTGAAATGCTGTCCAATCCTCACTGGTATATGTTTTTGAGTGGAGTAGTGCTTAAGTGGAGAAAACGTACCATTTATATTTCGGGAGTTCTTCTATTTCTTATAAAGCTCAAACTTATTGATGATCGTTTGTCTGTTGACGAAAGAAAACTGTACCCGTAAAGGAGCGGGGACGGGGGAGGGGTGTGGAGGTTATTGCAGACATATTTAGTTTTTATTGGCTGCCTCACAAATACTTAATAGAGCATTGTAGTCTATGGGTGAGCGTTCAAGCTATGCAAATTACCGTTACGGCGTTTATTAACTACGTTTAGCGATTGCAAATCAAAACGGCATTAGTGTTCAATCAGTGTTCTTGCGTAGGCGTGTTTCCATTCTGCAATACTTGGTCTACAACTTTCTTTTAGCGGACAAGGCGCTGCTATGTCGAATATGCGCGCTGTACAAAAAATTTTGATAACGGGTTTAATTTCGACACAAAAACGCTGAGAGGGGGGGACGAAGGAAGGTTTATGAGTATTGAAAGGTTTGAACTGTTGAATTCAACGTCGAAGTCATTTCTTTCCCATCGGTTGATATTGACAGCCGGCTGTATGGGCACGTGCAACGCGAAGTTTACCCTTCACTGGTTGAAACTGCGATGTTTCCTTACCCCTGTTCGATATCTTCTGTCTCTTGATTCTTCACGGTAAGAATATGTAAGAATATGTCTCTTGATTCTTTACGGTAAGAATATGTCGTTCGTCTGTCTCTTGGTTCTTTTCCACCGAATACGGTGAGCTACCATCGTGGTCTCAACCACTCGTACCTTACTCATCGTTTCCCTTATCGTTGAGCTATCTCAAAATCTGGCCGTTTTAAGAATTCATCTGGTTAATTAACCGACTGAGGCATTAATTTGAGAGTAGTTGAAACATGAATACTAACGCAACATTTCAGCCACTTTAATGTTTCTTTGCTTGTTCAGTGCGCCAAGTAAGGCACTGTAAAAAAAGGAATCGTCCGGTATCGCACTGCTTTTTTTAAAAATCCATTGGGCTATATTGCTTTCCACGTTGCTGATATTTCTAGTATCTCATATTGCAACTTATTCATTTACAACTTATTTTACAAATTTTCGAAAATTTTCCAAAAAAAAGTTTCCGCATTTTATGAAAAGCAAAATTGCACACAGAAAGCAGAACCTCTTAAGCACACAATTCCAAGGGATATCTTCGCTCACATTTGTCACACATACCAAAGGTTGATTAATTATTTTTTGCTTTGCTTTATTTTTGCTTTCTTTTTTTGCGTTTCGTTGCACTTTTGCAACTTCCCATTCGCTTCTATTGATTGACAACAAATATTATCCGTTTCGATCTGTTCGTCGAGCTCAGTTATGTTACAGCATGGGCAACACAACGGACATTTTTTGCATCCAAAAAACGCATTAAGGCAGCGCCTTATATGTTGCGTTTTCGAAACTCTAGTTACGAAATTAATTTGATGGTCGTAACGTGCAACAGGGTTGCGGGGACAATGGTAGACGAATCCCGTTCCAAATTGTAGCAATATGGATTTTTGAATGGAGTGCATTGTTTTGGAGGATAATGATCGGCTTCTGAGAAGGGATATCGGAAGGGAGAAAACCATTTCTTGTGATACTCGAATGCATTCTCTCTGTTGAAGTTGAATCTTACGGTCTGTCCAAGCATTCCTAAGAGCATCCTTAATCGTTCAAGGCAGCAAAAAAAAAAATGAAAATTTAAAAAAAACCTCCTCAGCTTTTTCGGCCTATTTTTCCGTTTTTTTTCATATATTCTTTTTTGTTATTGGTGCGTGATAATGAAAAGGTGGAAACTGCCAACGATGAAATGTTCGTGCAAAAATGACTAATAAACAGCGCATTTTTGATTAATACACAGCGCACTTTTCCTAACATGACCAGCCTTCGATGGTTCATCATTTGGCCTACGCATATGACGCATAGTATGGTGTAATGTATGAATAACGTATGAATATTGTTACAAAGTATTGCGCCACTTTGCGTAACTGGAATGAGCTATTTACAAGTTGATGTAGACACTACAAACATATCTGATTGCAATATATTTGTCCGCAGTGAAAACTGAAGGCGCTTAACTTTGTTTTCACAAACGGTTGTTAGGCTGTTGGGGCTTTTATGATCAGAAAAGAAAGGCTGTTAGATTAATTTATATAGAGTTGCTCACACGCTCTCTTTTGGTGAACATAACGACAACAGCAAATGATTCGTCTGATCTACCGTATGCTGTGGAACCTTAGGCAGTTCATAGTTCCTGGCTGAACAGAAAAAGCGTGTCCATTCTCTTTTCTTGCTTCCATGAAACGATACCATTGTGCTGCACCCATCTTGAGCAATTTCTATAGTTGCCCATTCGCAAATATTCAAAAAAAATTGTGAAATATTAACTTGTGATTTCCTCAAGTCAGTTCATATGTCCTTGTGTCCGCGATATTGACACTGCTCGTAAAAGATAAACGCATGTGACTGCACCAACCGCTTACATTCGTCATCCTTCACTGATATTTCCAACAGTGCTTCCTTGTATTCTATCAGTGTTTCGTTCTGTTTAGACCTGTTAGTTTTTGGCGACATAATCGATGGCCGTCAGTTTACTGTCGGATTCTTTAAGTACAGTGGAAGTCGGAATCTGTAGTGACTTAAGAAACCGCATTCTTTCGCGTAAACGATTCTTACTTATAGGGGGAACATGATAAGTGATGTTTTGGCAGGAATATTTGCACAAGTCTGGATTCTGGGTTATACTTCCTAAGAGGAAGTCATTTTTAAAGCAGCATATCATTGTGACCAACCGCAACTCATACGCCTAATCCATTTGAGTTTCCTGCGTTTGAAAGTTATTACTTTTATTGAAAAGTGGCATCACTGAGAGGCCGCTTGTTTCATAAAATGGGATACTAAGCAAAAGTGTACATAAAGACTTGTTCGACTACCCGATGCGGGGGTGCTCGAAGCCTCTGTTTCAGTCAACAGATGAATGGGCGAACACATGACCTCTAAGCAATGTTGTTCTTTTATGAGCACTGATATAGACTGGAAAAAAAAGCCGCATTAGCATTCAATCGATCTCCTAGACCGTACTTAGCATTCGCAAACAAAACCATTTCCCTTTAATTTCATGAGCAATATAGCAATTGACGACCTGAAAACTGAACGGTCTATGTTCGTGCGAAGTCGTTCTTTTTTATTTTTGGCGAATGTCTCCTTTATCTTCTCGAAACGTCGTCTTCGTCGTATCGAATTTCTTTAAGCACTTTGCTCTTCTCGTCATAACGCTCGATGATTAGACTTCATTACGTCTACTCTCTTTAGCACACTCATCTTGAATTTTTCAGTATATATAATTTACAATGTCTATGGAATGATTGCTTGGTGACAACAAGATTAGGAACGGCGAAGCCATGAATAAGGGATGCGCATAATACGTCGATGAGAATGCATCGTTTTTCTTGCGCCTCCTAATCGCAGTCATTGTTAACAGTTGCGTTTCTCTAACGATTACATTTTTCTCCTAATTGTGCTATCGTTTTTTCGTTCAATAAGCTCAGTGCAGCCATCTACAGCATCTGCAACAAGTAAAGACTGACGAGAGGCTTTGACTCCGATTTTGACTCCTCGTACTGTTTGCCAGTTATGTGAAATGAAGCACTGGACTTGTTGTTGAACACTTATTGATTCCTTCACTTTAGTGTCCTGTTTTTGCAACTTTCACTTGATCGGCGATATAGTGTTCCATCATTTTAATGTTTTAACTCCTTGTTTTCCACCTACGAGATCGTTCCTTGTCACACCTTATATAGGAATTCCATCCCTCTTGACAAGACAACCAGCCATTCTCTTTTTTCTTGAGTCGTATAATAATGACGGTATTTGTTAAAGATTGTAATAATACTATAAGACCAGAATCTCATAAAATATGAATGCAAAAAAACGACGGACACGATCGTTTCTAAAATGGCATTCCTGCTAATTATGGATGTTGTAGAGTTCTTAGTAACTGTTCATGGTTGTTTACCTATCATGGAAGCAAACAAATTATTCGCTTCAAGACAATTATTTTATTCTTATCATTTCCTCTATTATCAAAAAAATTGCCCTAATTAGAGATGAAAGCAGCAAGTGAATAAGTCCGATCGTTAAATCACACTTAAGCGATCAGTGCATATCGCAATATGGAACAAAAATTGTGCAAGAATACAAACTACAGCACGTTATAGTCGATCATAGTTTATTTTAGTTGACGTACATAATTTGGGAAGCCATTGTTCTAGAGAACAGCGTTCTACTATTACAGCGGCGATCCGTGAACGCTTCTTTTTCGATAGCTTCAGCTCCAATGCCATCACTGTATTTCATTAATCAACAGTGAGATGATGAGAACAATGAGATACATTAAAGAACGCTAGTTAAGTGGAACCCATCTACAAGGGAAACTCATCGAAGTCTTACGCATCCTTCTAAGCTGAAACGATTTGTATCGTCGTTGAGATCTCGTCTAGGAAAATTACGTGCAACTCTATCGAGTACATCGGTCTTTTTCTCAATCACCAGTTGTTTCGAAGCTATTTTAAAAAATAAATAAAAATCTAAAAAATAACAATAAACTTTAACGATATGTTGGCGGTAATACTCAGCAAACTTAACGCGTTATGCTGCGAAAAAAAAAACGTTTATAATAAATTATTTTTTTTCGTTATTTTTCAAAAGCAACTAATTTTCAAAGTTCGAATGCAACAACCACATTTTTTTTGAGGTAAATGATCGTACCCTCTGGAGAGAATAAAACTGAAAGATTCATCTTGAATAAATAAAATAAATGAATAAATATGCGATCAATTTTGAACGTACACTCGTTAGAGGATTCGGTTTTGTTCGTTTGGAGAGGAAGAATTCATCAAAAAGTCACTTCGAACGGATCCAATTTTGTGACGATTGCAGCTGTTTGCAGAATGATACATTGGTGACTTATGGTGGATGAGCTATAATCATTCCTCTTGCAATTGCTTTTGCCTCCTTCAAGTAGATTCGAGATCCACAATGCAGCAGTTGGCTGCACTTTATAGCTCAGCTTCTTCTATTTACATATTATCCTGTCGATGGAAATATCTATGCGAATTTAAATTTTTTAGTGTGTTTGAAGATAATGAATATTGTTTACGTTTGAGCTGATCGTATCGCATGCAAAAAATCATTCTTTTGCGACCCGCCTCGTCGAAGACTGACCGCTTATAAAATTTCCGCAATTTTCTTTGCGTCTTTAGGTACCTATTATCATCTCTGGGGTTTATGAATTCTTCAGAAATTGGGTATGTGAGTTTATAAATGTCGAATATACCTGACTAATTTCATAACGTTTCATTAGAAACAATTAAACCGACAAATAGGCGAATAGAAAGGGCGTTGTATTACATATGTAGAATGCGCCCTTAAAAGAACGTCGAATAGACCTTATTTATGGGATTTGATGAATATGGCGAATGCATTTTGTATGCGCTAATTGATTTAGTACAAATTACCACAAACGAAATTAGTGTACAATGTTCACCTGCAATATGCGCACCATTTCGATCATCATGATGGTGTTTTTTTTTTCACCACTTAAAGAATTCCGTTTCGAACGAAAGGAAATTCATAACGAAAACCTTACTGCTACTGCAAGCATTTCATATCTTCACCTTTCCTATCCATTTTGAAGATAGAAATGCACAGAATTTCCTTGCATAATCGCTACGGCGTTGTTGTGCTATGTTGCCTAAAGGCTTTTGCTATGCGCGAGAGTATAGCGATAGACTTATCGATAGCTTAACAACGGCAACCCATTCATACAGTTATCCTTTTCTTGCTTTTGATAAGCCAAACAATTGCGAAAGTCGACGACAGCAACGTTAGGAGATTTAGTGATAATAATTGGCGCACATTAAATGGTTAGTATCTTGCAAGAAGTAAGCCATCAGCTTGCATTCAACGATCCGCCGATGCAGTAACAATTGTCGGGTTCTGCTATTTTTAATGCGAAGAGCTTTCATATTTCGACGTTTACGATTGCTCATTTCGTTCAGTGTTGCATCCCCGCCGTAACTTTTGCTACTCGTTTGCTGTGCTATACTTGTTGGCCAAAATCTTCGAGCTCTAACGCAAAGCGTTGTCCAGCTATAGCCGATGCTTTAAGAGTGTTTAAAAAAAAAAAGTTGCCGGCGCATCGCGTTGTATACGTTCATGTTAAAAATTGCAATTCAAAAACTGCCGATTTTCGCTTCATCCTTCTGCGTTTCATCGTTCAGTCGAGCATCGCAGCATCGCTATCTTTCCCTTCGCTCTCTCTTTTCCTGTCTCTGTCTTGCTTTCTGTCTTTCTTTTGCAAGTTTCCGCTTCTGACCAAAAACTGTTCATATTCGTTCCTTTGTGACGAATGTAGAAGGGCAACTGACTGAACATTTAGCCTCTTGATTCGTAAAAAATCCACTCTATTGTGACCTGTCATGCTTGAGTGTTGTAAGCAGCCTGTTTCCATATGCAGAGTCAGAGGATCAATTTAGTTGGGATAGGGGGGAGGGGTGTGAGGGGGAAGGAGGGAGGGACGGAATGTGGAGGAAAGGGGGGGGGGGGAGGGGGGGGGGAAATACGAATCGCAGGAGGGAAGAATCCCGGATTTAAATTGAGTTTTCAGCCATACATGGAATCTCATTCCAACAGAATCGAGTTTTTCTTTTTGCTTTGAATTTCTAAGCAAGAACTAATTGCCCTTAAGACAACTTTTATTCAGTTTTATTTCAAATTTCAAAAATCTCTTGATTCAGACGCGTATGCACTCCACTGTAAAATCGACTGTTATCATATCATCTCCTTTCGAGCATCAAAGAAAAAATCCTCTTAAATCTATTAAGAGTATAGATGATAACATAGCGAAGAAAATAAAATTGACATTATTCAAATGAACATATTTTAGCGGGGGAATTTTTGTGATTAAAAACGATATTTGTGTGATAAGCATACTCCTTATCATGTTTATCATTTCTCAAATTTCTTTGCGAATACTTCATTGTTATATTTGGAAGTTTCTTTTTATGATTTGCCAGTTTTTTAATTAATTTCCATAAACACGTTACCATAGAAATAGTTGTACGTATTCTTCATCATTGATCTTCATCTTTTCTTTATTTTGTTTGATTTCATAAGCGCCTTACCATAGAAATTATAGCGTAGGCATTTTGGGAACGAATGGTGAAGAATCATTACCAATGCAACCGAAAGTCAACATTTCGTGCCATATATGTTACAAATGTGCAATCAACGATAATCTGAGCCAAAGGGATCACTACAAAACGTCATTACTTCACACCCCTCGAGTGGCGGACACATTTGTTGTTTTATCATTCCGTCCTCACATCCATTCCCATAACGTTATTCTTTTTCATATTGCCTTATATTTATGGCACAGTACCTTACAATTAATGTTGCCGTTTAAGGCTGACATTAGTTGGGACTGTATACGGTCGCGAAGGTATCCATCGAAGCAGTAAATCATCCTCCCTCACCTCTACCATCGTGACTAAGTTATTTCATCGTATGTGCGGCGGGTCTTGTTTGTGTGTGTGTGTGCGTGTGCGTGTGCGTGTGCGTATGCGTATGAGTGTGTGTGCACGTGTGTGTGTCTGTTTGTATGTGTGTCTGTCTCTGTGTGTGTGTGTCTGCGTGTGTGTATGTGTGTGTGTCCGTGTCTCCGTGTATGTGTGTTGTCATGTTTAGCTACTATCGCCTCGTTGCATAGTCGTCTTACACAATTGACGGAGTCTTCGTTGAGCGATTCTTAAAAGTTTTTTTGTTTGGTGCAGAAATTATGTACCAATCAATTCTCGCCATTATCACTATCTTTTCGACTGCATATACTTGTCAGCTGTATGATTTTAAACCATACGACTTTTTTAAAACCATGGCAGTGAAACAGCTGACTTTCGAAACGACTGAAGAAGAGGAAAGAGGAAAGAAAAAATCGATCATTTAACCCCTGACACCTCTTCCTACCCTATTAGAACACCGAAGGGATGACAAGAGTAAGTTCGAGGTGATTACTGGTCTTCTAAGAAGACTTTGTATGAGCAAAAACACTACCGAGTTTCTTTTGTTACAGATGAAAAACAAAAAAAGCTCTTATGATTTCCTTCACGCGTTTGCATAATAAATAAGGTTCGATTTGGGTGTTGTTTTCTCTCGAATAAATTTGAAGCGTTTCGGATGAAGTCTTTTATTCGATAACGCACTTTTCTAACGATCGCTAGCATGTTATCCACATCTTATATCGTTTGCGTTTGCCGTTCTTTTTTAAATCGAAATACTAAACTTACTGAAAATACTCTTTAGCTCTTTTACCTTCAAGTAGTTAGTTATAAGTAGGTGTATCTGCGTAATTTGACCTCATAGAACGCTTAAAACGGTTTTAAGCGATTCAGTTGTTTTTTTAAAAGTATTTCCTCGTTAAGCATCGCTTGCTGCATCAACGACAACTGCATGAATGGAAATCGAATGAAATGCAAACAATAACGTAGCTAGCTGGTTCGGTTCGTATTGCACGCTTATGTTGTCGCTCGGCGCTCAAAGTTAATGTAGGTGGATATTAGAGGTAATATTTTTATGACTGCGCATATGATACCAAAACTGCGCTACCTTGAAAGCTTTACCGTAGAGAGTTAACGGAGTTTACTTTTATTCGCGTAAAACGTCATATATCTGAATTTCCCGCTTCCTTCGCTCCCCCTCCCACCCCCTACCTCCTCCATCTCCTCTGACATTCTCTTTCCTCTCCACTTACACTTAGTACTCTAAGTTTATCTGCAACCAATCTAAGTTTGATTTAAAATGCAGTCATAAATTTAAGTTTGATCCAGAGCTGGCAATTTTTGGCAGCATCATCTTCATATGAGGACACTCTCATACCTGTTGATTGCAACTGTCTTCCATTTAAGGATTAACAAAACTGGATGTTAGGCGTATTGAACGAACTATTGTCATACCGACTAACTAGCCGCGAATTACCGTCAATATGAATATTTTCAAAAAAGACTAAAAATTTCTTTGTTTCTGCGATAGTATGATTTTCCTTCTTGCCTTAAAAATCCCCTCGTTGTTTCAGACTCAATTCAAACATCAAAGTTAGCCACAAAAAATTGGCGCAATTCCAATCCCATGCCAAAAACAAGACGTGTTTTCCAACTAGGTTCTATATGCATGCGATTTGCAAATGATCATTACTGCTTCATTTCTGGTGATTATAGCAACTGAATTCTCAAATTTTTTGCGGTATTTTCTTTTTCTTCTAAAATTGATGAATTGACCTCGCTGAAAAGTGATAAACAATTGTGTAAGCTAAAAAGATCAGTCAACAAACGCAATAGCACAAAAATTTAATTTTTAGTCGCATTTATTGGTAATATTATTTTCAGCGGATACGGTAGGAAAAATCGTTGTAAATCGCAATAAAATGAATCATAATATTCAAATGGGATGGCAGTGTTATCATCATTGGCAATGCGAAAATCTTTACAAAGTTGTCTCTGTGGTTTGTCTCGAGATTGATGCCGATCGTATCGTCTTATCGGCTGTTCATCTTTTTTCTCGCTCATTTTCAACTTCATTCAACTTTAATTGGCTGAACAACTGTTCAACGCACTAAAAATCATTACTGAATCACTGGTGTGCAGGACTGTCGCGGAAAATGACCGAGAAGATTGTTGTGAAAACTTAAAATTTTTTAAGTTTTAATTTTTTTGGAAACTCCCAGATTGGCTTTTTCCCACGTGAAAAGCGCATAAAAAATGTGAAAGAATTTTTCAAAAATTCGAAAAAATTTTAAGTTGAAAAATTCGTTTCAAATTTCAGGAAAAATTAATTACGGTTGGTAATAAATCGAAAAAACTCTTTTATCAAATCGAATCTGTTGGGAATCAAACAGTGTTGAAAAAGCGTTTGGCTTTCATTGTAAGAATTGAAATGAATGGAAAAAAAATGAAAACGATAGTGCTTCACGTTAATTCATTCGAACAATTCCTTTCCGGCCTTTTTTTAAGTGCTCTAAGATTTCGATCCGATTTTTTGAGTGTTTCTCAATGAACGAATGCGATTCGACGAGTGATCGTTGGTGAACGAAGTGCTTAACACAAAACGACCAATGCATAATGTTTTGTACTCTAAGATCTCCTAAATTTGTCATTTTAGCAGCAGCTAAAATTCTCTCTAGCTATATATATATATTTAAGGCACCAAAAACGTTATTATAAACTATAGTGCCTGTACTTTACTATCTCGAGAAGTTTCTAAGTTCTGCTATGTCAAAAATGTACTAAATATTCTGTATTTCGCTCTTTCATGATAAAGCTATCAGTTGTGCTAAAAAGACAAAAAAAAAACAACCAATAAACCTGTATTGTACGTAACTTTTATATTGGTTTCCCTAGGCTTGTACGAGTTCTTTTTACTTGAGTACATTTTATTGCATCGATTTATACAAACAAGTGGTAGAGGAAATTAAAAGCAAAATAAAGAAGGTAATATTTACAAGATGCTATCCGAATTGAATGGGACAGCGGGGAGTGCAGTATGGCAGTGTTGGAAAACTTTTAGTGCACATAGCAGCCGTGCAAAAATCGATCAATACGGGGCGCAACTCGACTGCAGTAACGAGTGGCACTACGCTTTTCTTATTGTCAGTGTTCGGTGCCCCCTTCCTAGGCTATACGACCCCCTTAGCAACTCCATTCTTTTATCTAGGTGGATTTTTCGATTTTTTTTCTTAATAATCCCTGTTGCATTTATTGAACTGAGCACTGAGCTAGGGGGTATACAAATTGTAAACTGATCTAAAGTAGTGGACGAAAATATTTTATTTGTGCGTCATCAACTCCACTATTGTAAGTACTAGAGAGATGCATCACAGTTGCGACTTTAACGGCATAAAGTATCATGTCAAAGGGATGCATATAGGAGAATAATAAGAAACATGTGGAGCTCTCTAGTCCAATGTATAGCTCTTTTAGTCTCATCCTTTCATGCATCCATGTAATCGTGCTTATATTATTGCTGTGCTTCATGAACGTCACCATCGTTTTTTCATACACTGGCCGAGATATGTGTATATTGTTACCTTAATTTCAGTACACTAAATAATTATAATAGAAGAAATGATTGTTGAATGTATCGAGATGGTGTGATCGAAGATGGAAGAAATCGTTTTGAAACTTTCGTTATTAATAATTGACAAATTCAAGTAAATCTAATTTTCAACTTAACGCTGAAACATTTTTCCCTTTTGACCTTTCTCTTGTTTTTTTTCCAACGACAAATTACGTTACAATTATATTTCCACTCACTAGTATTCATCGAGAACTCAATATGATCGTTTGCTGCTAATATTTTAAGTTCAGTTACACTTCGATCAGTAGCATTGAAATCAATAATCCCATAGGGATAAGAATAATAATGTCCGAAAGATTGACGAATATGCATAAATGTGATTGAAACTCTAAACGTTGTTCTCTATCAGCCATCAACTTATAACGATTTCACAAAAGATACCCTGAGAGGCTGTTTTTTGACCACTAAAGAAATCATGATTAAAATTTTGCAGCTTTTATTGGTTCGACGAATCGATCGATTAAGCTAAAATAATGACAATCCTCAAAGCTTGGCTTTTTTTAAAAGCGAATCTAAATTTTTGAAGGTTTCTTAGTAAATTGAAGTTAATGACATCGGCGAATAAGCATGTGTTTACAATATTGTCGCCATTGCACTCGCCGGCATTATATAATAGCCATTATTTTGCGGTAGTCACTATACGTTTGAGATGAAGCGTTCTCACTCATGCCGCGTTTTCGGTCGGTATAATTGTATATTTCTAACCATAGTGATCTGATTTTATACGGTATACTATCCCCAATAGGTGGATAACAACACGCACAATTTAGAGAGTTTTTGTTCTAATTTAGAGAGTTCTTATAACATGTGTATTTTGCTAGGCAAATTAATGCAACAATGAAAATAAAAACGAAACAATACGAACGAATAAAACTTACGATGTATAATGACCAGCGGCGTCACTTAAGCGAGCAGAAATTCATAGTTCTTTTTTTATTCTAAGACCGGAACTTGGTAGAGATGACTCTAGGCGGTAAAGCCACAACAACAACAACAACAACAACAATAGGAGGCAATTTATTCCACACTTGAATGAGACACAAAAATGAATATAGAATTGTAGGCGGTTGTAATGGCAAAGATTTGCGAGAACAGTTGAAAGCCAGGCGCTTCTGATAGATTACACATTGATCGCAAGAAGTGAATACTGCGTGAATCGATTGCAGTAACGCAGTAACTGTAAACAATTTTGAAAACAATATGCGATAATACTCAAAGGATTTCGCATCGAAAATGAGCAAACCAGTTGTATAGTTCGGACTGTATGATCCCCGAAAAAAAAAAAGCTTTTCGAAGCGCTATTCTTATCAAACGCTTTTACACGTTTTCCCCTCATCTGCATTTGCCGATTTCAAAAATGGCAGCTAAATTCGACGATCACATGCAAAGGCAATGAGACATGGTCGCCGCTATAATTAACCGCTCATGCAATGGTTAATTAATTACCCTAAACGCTTTATTTGTCATCGACTCACAATGAGTCTTTCAACGTAAAGACTATCAAAGAACACTGCCGGCCAAATCTTCAATGGAACAATTGATATTAATCAAAATGTCGCGGATTCATAGCAGGTGTTCATGCTTAAAATCGATGTACAACAACTGACAATTGAGATTTTTTACATTTTTTTTTCGCTATTACTATCCGATTGTGAATCATTAGGCGATTTCATGAGACAGTCGAAATCACACGGAAGCTCTATAAAATCTAAAAATTTTAATGGCTCTATTTGTTACGATCAAATGGTGCTGTTTGTATTTATTGTTACGGAAATCAGAGTAATACTATTTTTATTTAATCGGATTGTGTGAATGTTGACCCACCTTAGGGGGGTATGTTCTATAGAGGTTTGGCTTCGATCGGTTGCCTTCACGAGGCGGTACGTATGATCGATGTGTGCTGTGCGTGCTGTCTTTCATTGTTCGACTCGCAAATGTTTCATCTTTCATGTTTGCATTGAATTCTTCTCGTTTCTTTTGCGGTTGCATTCGATGGTTCAATAACCGCATTTGTTTTATTTTCTAAAGACTACATTATTGTGATTAGTTGTGCTGTGCTATCAATGAGTAAAAGTAATCATGTTGAAATCATAAAAATGTAACTGGTGCGGCTGGAGATTAGAAAGCATCGATGTCACATGTCTTACGAACGTAATATTTAGTGTAGTAGAGAGAGGGTGGGATGGAAGGGGTACGGGTGGAGGAGAAAACTGAAAATATGGGAGGGTACAGGACGTTTTCTATCAGCTGTAAGAGAACCGCGTAAGCTTTGAAATGTAACTTATCGTTTCTCCGTGTCATGCGTGCCACCACCATCTATTGACGATTAAGAAATGTTTCCATGTGACTGCAATTAACCTGAAGAGGACTGAAAAGCCGGCTGTGCTACAATCAACAGGTTTATTGAGAAGCTCAAATGAGGCAGAATTTGAAGTGGATTAGGGGGGGGGGAAGAGCGTCGGACCAAGAATTCGGAGGCCCTGTCAAAAAGAGTGGATATGCTTTGAAACAGTAATTCCACGGTTCACCTCTCTTCATATTGTTTACTTGCCAGCTTCATTTTAAACCAGCCATTTGATGTTTGCACATAAGGGCAGTGAGGAACTTGTGAGACGTATATGTGAACGCCGAAAAAAAGGTACACTTACAGAAGCATTGAAGCGGAAATTTGAAAGACGAAGAGGAGAAGTGAATAGTGGAAAAGTTTATTGTGGAAGAAAAAGAAATGCGTCGTTTCGATTTTCACTTGCTTGATTTATGACATGTCTTAATAAGAGTGCTGTGGCATAGAAATTGTGATCTATTTTCATGGATGAATCTTAAATCTTATAAAGTCGTGGAAGGAAGATATCGCCAACTTCCT
>JPKZ01000903.1:61385-91013 GCA_000803305.1 Toxocara canis
TCCCCTTCCTCCTTCCCCTCCTTCGCTCCTCCTCTCATCTCCAAGTAGATATCTCCTACTCTCAGTTTAAGGTATAGCATTTTGCGAAGAATGCTGTTTTCATGTAACAACTTAATTAGAGGCCTCCCCTCATCTGCCAGACTTTTAAGTGCATTGTAAGCACAATTATTATTGAAAGAACCGTGGACTGTTCCGAATCTTAATTGTTTTTTTTCTTCACTGCTATGAGCGTATTTTTTTGGGATCGCTATCTCTTTTTTCTTTTTCAAATTTTATTTACTTCACATAGATAAGTAGCTATCGATTAGCTAAGATAGCTATCGATTAGCTAAAATAGCTATCGGTTAGCTAAGATAGCTACACAGATAACTACGTAAGTAGCTGCATAGGTAACCCATCTCATTCTCATTACAAATGCTGCCATCAGTTTGTATTGGTTAAAAAAAACTGTTAAAACAGGAATTATCTTTCTTGCTAAAAATACTTATTCGTTTGCAGAATACTTTTTATTCTTCGCTTTCTATTTATAGAATCACTTCCCATTCTTCTTTCTTTTCTCTCAATCGTTCGAAATAGCTAGCCTTTTGCAAATGTGAGTTTATTTAATTGTATATGAAGGATGTTGTGTTTGTGATTAACGTCGTTCGTTGCTGTAAAACGTTTCAAAAGCGACACCTCTTCGGGAAGATTTCTGAGATTTCTGTAATGAACAACAAGTAATGAGTATAAAACGAGTAATGAGTATTCAGCTTCACGGGTCGTTGTATCGTCGGTGGCGGAGGCAGTTTGGAACGAGAATGGGAATCAGCGCCGAGGCGAAGCATGCGATGCATGTTACTGCGTTTGCGCTTTGGCTCATTCTCTTCGAGATCATATGTGGCGCCATTCCCATCTTCACTACTCCACGCAGCTCCCTCCATACACTATTCTCCCCATTCGAAAGGTTCGTTTTCGTTTTCGTTTTTAAAGTGAATATCGCTCAACCGATTTTCGTTATAAGTTATCAGATACAGATTGAAGACGTTGTGAGCTACTGGTGCTCTCTACGATCGATTTGAGCTGGTACAGAACTCCGCTAGAAGCTATGTCATGGCTTCGGGAAGATTTCTGAGATTTCTGTAATGAACAACAAGTAATGAGTATAAAACGAGTAATGAGTATTCAGCTTCACGGGTCGTTGTATCGTCGGTGGCGGAGGCAGTTTGGAACGAGAATGGGAATCAGCGCCGAGGCGAAGCATGCGATGCATGTTACTGCGTTTGCGCTTTGGCTCATTCTCTTCGAGATCATATGTGGCGCCATTCCCATCTTCACTACTCCACGCAGCTCCCTCCATACACTATTCTCCCCATTCGAAAGGTTCGTTTTCGTTTTCGTTTTTAAAGTGAATATCGCTCAACCGATTTTCGTTATAAGTTATCAGATACAGATTGAAGACGTTGTGAGCTACTGGTGCTCTCTACGATCGATTTGAGCTGGTACAGAACTCCGCTAGAAGCTATGTCATGGCTGTTGCAATTGGACTTCTCATAGGAGAACTTTTTATATAGAAACCAAATTATGTGAAAGTGATTAGGCTGAAGCTAGGGTTCTGAGGTGGTGTTTGCCAATTTTTTATTCCAATCACATAATTAGTAAGGTCACATAAATTCGTTTTTTCGTATGGTAACAGCGAGCGGTAACCCTAAGGACTGCCAATAAAATGCGACCGTGATTAAACGGACAGTATAGCCACCCGGTTGATCACCTATCGCGTTATCTTGTCGAGTTACCATTCTGTTAAATGGTCTTATGATACTAAATGTAGGGGATTGCACGATGAAAGGCATATATGGGTTGCATTCTCAGTTAGTCGATGAGCTGTTGGTTAAACCGTTGTTCATATACCTTCGTTTATATCCACTGTCGACTTAGGGCAATCAGAACTGCTCGTTCTGTTGTTCCATCTTATAGTTAGACGCAGTTGTGCGCATGACATGGAGCGATAGACTTGCGGTCTGCTCACTACTGCAATGCTGCGTTAGTTACTATCGAAGTGGTACAGTGGGAGTTTTACTAGCACAAATAATTAAATAGTAATTCCAAACCAGCACTCACTTTGCTCTTCTTTGACTTGGAAATAGAGGTAGAACAACTGCCATATAGTTGTCTTTAGCGAGCATTACGTGCTTCGTTTAATAGCTGTGCGAAAGTGGTATCTCTCCCTCCGTGTCATTTTATGGTTAGGCTTACTCATTCGACGAGCATCTTCTCGTAAGAATCATGCTTATGTTGAGTGGCGTACGCTGAGAACAGAGGCAATCGTTATTGCTTTGCTCAACTATAGGCCTGTTGTTGCAATAGCGAAGGAGTAAACTGCAATTTTAGAGCGCTGTACTATAGGCAGCAGCAGTATGTGGCTCGTTATAAGTATCAGATACAGATTGAAGACGTTGTGAGCTACTGGTGCTCTCTACGATCGATTTGAGCTGGTACAGAACTCCGCTAGAAGCTATGTCATGGCTGTTGCAATTGGACTTCTCATAGGAGAACTTTTTATATAGAAACCAAATTATGTGAAAGTGATTAGGCTGAAGCTAGGGTTCTGAGGTGGTGTTTGCCAATTTTTTATTCCAATCACATAATTAGTAAGGTCACATAAATTCGTTTTTTCGTATGGTAACAGCGAGCGGTAACCCTAAGGACTGCCAATAAAATGCGACCGTGATTAAACGGACAGTATAGCCACCCGGTTGATCACCTATCGCGTTATCTTGTCGAGTTACCATTCTGTTAAATGGTCTTATGATACTAAATGTAGGGGATTGCACGATGAAAGGCATATATGGGTTGCATTCTCAGTTAGTCGATGAGCTGTTGGTTAAACCGTTGTTCATATACCTTCGTTTATATCCACTGTCGACTTAGGGCAATCAGAACTGCTCGTTCTGTTGTTCCATCTTATAGTTAGACGCAGTTGTGCGCATGACATGGAGCGATAGACTTGCGGTCTGCTCACTACTGCAATGCTGCGTTAGTTACTATCGAAGTGGTACAGTGGGAGTTTTACTAGCACAAATAATTAAATAGTAATTCCAAACCAGCACTCACTTTGCTCTTCTTTGACTTGGAAATAGAGGTAGAACAACTGCCATATAGTTGTCTTTAGCGAGCATTACGTGCTTCGTTTAATAGCTGTGCGAAAGTGGTATCTCTCCCTCCGTGTCATTTTATGGTTAGGCTTACTCATTCGACGAGCATCTTCTCGTAAGAATCATGCTTATGTTGAGTGGCGTACGCTGAGAACAGAGGCAATCGTTATTGCTTTGCTCAACTATAGGCCTGTTGTTGCAATAGCGAAGGAGTAAACTGCAATTTTAGAGCGCTGTACTATAGGCAGCAGCAGTATGTGGCGCTTTAACTTTCTAGGCAGTAGTGTATTGTTGAAGCGTTTTCCAGGATTCCCTCTCTTTTTTTCTTGAATCTGATTCTTCCACGATGCTAATTCGAGATTGATTACGACGATTGCTTTTTTATTTTCGATTCATGCATTGATTTGCGGTTGTTTTTCAGCTATGGCTATGTGGGTGCGTTGTTGCTGTATGCGTTACGGTTTGCATCACTGCTTGTGCTACCGCAATGTATTTGCAATATGCTAGGCCTGGTGCTGTTCAATGGTTTTCGCGAAAAAGTTAAACTGAAGGCCGCTCCGTTACTCGCTCCACTCGTTTGCTATAGGATCGTTACTCGTGGCGATTATCCTGAATTAGTAAAGGTTGCTTCCATCCTCTGACTATACTTTCTGAACACATGGGCCTAGGCCTATGATTTGTCTGTGAATTGTTTTATGCGTTGTAAAAGTGCTATGGTGTCGAACGCAAGAGTAAATAATTCAACTTAAAGAGGATACAGTTACCCTGTGTAAGAGCGATCTTTATTCAATGAACACGGAAACGAAAATAGCGGAAACAAAAAGAGCACAACTGAGTAGGACTAAAATTTTGGGGTGAAAATAGTACGAAAGCACAATAACTGCTAATATTGGTTGACCTTATCACAATAGTGCTGTTTTTTTGCTGCAGATGACAGTATACGTCATGGTCGAGTGCATCAGTAAAGGAAGGAGTGGAAAGGTGGGGTGAAGGGGGGAGGGGAGGGAGTGAGTGGGAAATTGGAGTTTAGATGTGCGAGCTGTGTTGACATAGATGCAAGAGATGCACAGTTATCGCTAGCTCATGTATTGCCTTCTTAAAACACCCACCATTGCAAAGCATCAACATTTCCAATGTTTATCAAGCCGACGTTCCAAAAACAAATCTCACCAGTCACTTCAGTTTTTGTTTAGAATTTTTTTTTCTTTGAATTTGTGACGCAGCAGTTTTGGTGCAACGATACTGGGGTTCATTCGTACATTTAAATTGCTTCCAACTCTCAGTGCCGTGCAATGCTCTTAACAGAGTTGAAAGACGTCACTCTAAGAAAAAAAAGAAAGACAAGTAAAAAGTGAAAATGGAAAAGAAATAAATGAAGTTACATGTCAGTGCGATTAGAAGTGAGATTTAAAGTCAAAATCGATACTTACTGGTTGATGTACTGTGCGGTTAGAAGTTGAGGTCACAGTTAAATTCAACAATTAAAGACAAGAATGTTTTCGTAGTATATTTGAGCATTTCTATATGTGTTTTGAATATGATGTTTGCAGCAAAATATAAAGTATAATATGGCGAAATGTCGTGAAGCGGGCATGGAGAATTTTATATTCGAGGTTGTCACAGATAAAGCCATCAACGTGCCCTCATTACCACGGCTTAGGGAGGTTGTCGTCCCATCCACTTACAGGCAACTCTATTCAACTACTTTAATTTTTATTTCCATTTCTTGCATTTTTCAACATTCCCATACATTCATAATTGCCAATACTCGTTCGTTAAAGTCCGCTCATTTGCGTAATTATGCGCCGTTCACACGATCGTTCACGCACTCAATCGCTAACCAGCTGAATTTTCGTTGATAATTTGCGTTTCTGCGCTTCGTTGCAATTTCGTTTAATCCATCTTTTTTTTTGCCAGCCAATATTTCGCAAAATGAGCAGAAATTGATGACTTGATGAAATCTCAACGTCGGCATGAAAATTGCAGACTTTAACGGCGTGTTAAATCAAACGTCAGTATGCGTTTACTCATTAGCAGAGACAACTTTTCGACCGTATAGTTTGAAAACGGTTACAGTATGCGTAAAATTTTTAAATTTTGAAATCCTTCTCTTCTAAATTTCACATTTTATATAATAAATCTTTTTTAATGTTCAGTGGTTGCTTAGCATCGTCGATTTGAAATGTTGTATGAGTTGTGCCATGAGTGCACACAGCGTACACATTTTTTTTCATACTCGTAAGCCATTTTCTATGAATTTTGCGATTTGTTTCTCAAGTGCCATTATATTTTTTGAATTTCAAGAGAGCGAAAAAAAATTGCAAAAAATTAATTTAAGATTTTTTGTGAGACGATCAATTTTTAAATAATTCGTTTGCCAAAGTATCGATCTCTCAAGAGTTCTTTTAGGACAAAAAGTGGGGCGTTATTCAAATCACGCGCCTTGCAATATTGCTTAGAAGACGACGTGAATATCCTTCAAGATGATGATTGGGTCGTTCATCTCGATGAAGAGACACTACTTACTGTTAATGCGGTATGACAGACACAACTCAGTTCTTATTATTCGTTTATTTGCGCTTATATTGTTAACGTTGACGTTGAGATTTATGACAAATATTGAAACGTTGACTTTGCATTCAAGGTGTTAGGTTGCAACTGAGAAATGATTTGCGATTCTTTTTTCGAGATTGAGCTCCAAGGAAAAATCTTTTTTTTTCTCCTCTGCATAGATTCATATTTAAAAAGTTCAGGCATGTTAGGAGGACGAGGGAGGGGGATTGATGGGGGATGTTGTATTAGAGGATGCTGTGAGGGTATTTTTGCGCTGTTATTTATTCATGATATAGCAACAAGATTGAAAATGCTACAGCCGCGTTAATACTTCTTTAGAACATTTTGTACTTTTTTAGATTTCTTTAGAATACTTCTTTAGAACATTTTGCTGTTTGTTAAAGTAGCAGCAACGTTGTTACGCATTTAGTTCATCTTCATATTGCGTAGACGAAGTAAATTTGCTGTATAAAATTGATTGTTATCCAAACTATGCGTTTTGTTTTATCTTCCCAGATTGCGTTAATACAGCGGCTTTTTTGCAGCTCTGAGGTTACGTTGCACACTCCCCACCCATAGATTACTTTCGTCGGCCATAAACTTTGATTGCCTGCTCCATTTATTATTGTGTCTAATATGGCTGATAAAGTTGACTAATCTCCTTGTCCATATGGCTGGTGTGTGGTTCCTTAAACGTTTTGTGTTAAACCCTACGCTAATGAGGTGTTCCGTCACGATTCCTCTGCAGTAGCGGTGGAACATTCAACGAATGGAACGTCGATGGCAAAAAGGCTGCTGGCTGGAATCGGTTTGTTGCAGATCTGTGGTATTTTGAACTTTTGTGAAGATGGAAAACATCATTTTGGCCAAGGAGTGATCACATATGCCAATGGCGATATCGTCAATTGGATCACTACACTCTCCGACTCTTTCAGGTCTCTTATCAAGTCGTGTATGCTTCCATTGCGTTTTACTGCTCACAGATACTTCTAAAATAGATTAAGCGGTGCTTTGTTTACAGAACTAGGCTGTCTTAATACCATGGATCTTGGGATTCAGACTTCCTTTTTCCACCCCCATCTCTCCTTCACTCCATCTCCTGGAATTGGGAATTTGCATTCTGTCTGTTACGCACCTTGAGTTCATCCTCACTTACGAATTCTTTTTTTTCCTCCCCACCCTCCCCCCCCTCGTCCATTGTTCCCCGTTCTATGCAAAATCTCTTTGGATTCATCCCTCCCTCAAAATTGATCCAGCCATCTTCAGAGGTCTTAACTTGCAGAAGCTCGAAATGCTAAGGTGTTTTAGATGAAGTTAACAATCCGGCATATTTCATTAAAGTAATTTTTTTCCTTGTATGTGCCAGCACAGTGATATTATTTACAAGGAAATCACCTTTGGTAACTCATCATCAATTTTTCCATTGTAAGGATAATGTTTAATAGAGGCGATACTTAAACGGGTGCGAATAAAACTGATTTTTGCGAATTTTCCTAGTTTTTGAAAGACGAGGAGGAAAGCATACTGTAACTCGAGAGCGTACTGTAAAAGAAGAGAAAGGCATACTTTTATTCGAGAGCGTGCTATGAAAAAGAGGGAAGCGTACTGTTGCTCTGGAGCCTACAGAGCATACTGTAAAAAAGGGAGGGAAGCATACTGTAATTCGAGAGCAAACTGTAGAAAAAAGAGAAGTGTGCTGTGAAGAAGGGGAAGACGTACTGTCATTTGGGGAGCATGCTGTAAGAGCAGAATCAGGGTGAGGGTGACATTGCGAGGTGTTGTTAAGTTGCATTGCAATGAACTAGCACTTTTCTCTGCGTCCAATTCGGTTTTGTTTTTAGAGTTGCGGACGATATGGGAAAATTGCGTTTCCAATTCCGCTTCTTTCATAAGCCTTTATTCGGTTGGAAAGGATCATTTGTTGTCACTCAGGTAAACACTTCGCTTACGAATTTCGCCTACTAACAGCCAATGCGGGGATAGGGGTGGGGAGGGGGAAGAGAATAACGCTGATCTAGGCTGCTCAGTTTGCACCTTTCCTCATTCTTCTTGCTTAGAAATTTGCATATAAAAGTGGAACAGTGGTTTTAGTTCTATAAGACTACTGCGGAAAATTTCTTCAAAATGCTTTTCTCAAAATTTTGCTGGTGGCAAAATGTTGCAGAATTCATATTTTTTCCGGCATATGTGCTACTACAAAGCAAGCTTCATAGCATGATAATGGTGGTCTATGTTGGCTGTTTCCTGAAATGTTTGAAAAAGAAATCAGAATATACATTCATTCTGATACATGTTTAATAATTTCTTAAACAATGTTTCCAGTCTGCTATTCTGGGCTGAAATAATGTTTTGAGCAGGTAGGTGCCGAGAGGAAAGTATCGTTCGATCACGGTCGTGAAGGATCGATTGCCGAGGATTGCTTCTTCAGTATGATTGCCTTTCGGGATGGATATACTTTCGATTTCATCGAAGGTTTTTTTTCATTTCTTCCTTTCTTTTTTAAAAAATTACTCGCGGTTCTTTATTATCTTTTCTAGTTGTAGTTGACCATGAAAAACATTCCTTGAAAATGGAAAATATAGGTTATCGCAAACTTGTGTGCTTTCGAAATATTCTGCAAAAGGGCAGCCTTCGGACCTAATACAATTATACGAAGAAAGGAGATTTTATTTGTAATAATGAAATGATTTTAAATAATAAAGCTGCCATTCCCAGATTTTCATGGTTGAAAGAAAATTTCCAAAAACCAAAGTAAAATTTTCAATATTCCCTTCCCTTCGATGCAAAGCGTGAGGGAGTTAGAGGTACTGATCGTTTGATCACTGTGGATAGTTGATGCAAGTTGTTCTAGATGATTTTGAAATTTTCATTTGCTTTATCGTTTTACACGTATATTATTTACATCTCTTGAGAGCAAACGTTCGATTCAATTGTATTTATAGTATGAGTCAGTAGGTGCGGTATATTCCATTTCAATATTGACGACTGCGGAAGGTACGAAGTGGGACCCGTTTAGTTTTTTTTTCTCTAAAAAAAGACCCATCAGGTTGGCTAACGATCCCACATATTCACCATCCACCTAAATATGGCGCTGCAGGGGCCATAATCAAAATTACTGAAAACGATGTAGCTGTTGTCCCGTTCTATGCATATATCGTAAATATTTCAGGAGAAATGCACGAGAAGAGTCCATTTACCTTTTGGGATTTTCTTCAGCAACGAAAGCGTTGGATTCAGGGTATTTACCTGACGGTACACGCCAAGCAAATACCTACGAGGAATAAGGTTTGTGCCTCCCTACCTCTCTTGAGGTGCTGAAAGGTTTCTACGTAATCTATAATCAAAGCGTTTCCGTTTACAGTGTTTCCTGATATGTTACTTAAATAGGTATACGTTTGTATTGAATTGTTTCGAACAGGGTTTCCTCGATATCTGAGAAAAAAAATAGAGACCCTCTAAATCATCTCCTCCCCCCTCCCCCCTCTTCCACTTCTCGAAATGTCCGCTGTATGTTGAACTTTTGCTTTTTATCAAAAAATTCGCCACACTGAATCTCATGCAGATGTTTTGTTTCCGAGCTTATGGACTCCCTTCAATTGAGTCCTTCCTCGAAGAAGAGCATTCACATCAAAGCCTGAAAAAAATTGGTGTGCTGAGCTGAAGAAAAAAAGATTGTTACTATTCGAAACGATTCGATATTAATATTGTACTTTATCGTTTAGTCGATGTCGGAAATAAAATAAAGAGAGAACTTGAAGACTATTTCTTTAATTGATTAAGGCCTGGTTCAAGTGCGGGCGTCCATCATATGAATCTTTGAAATGGGCTTGCAAAATTCGTGCATTTGAATTTTTTCGCAAATATTCGAATCAGGTAATCAAAGTGCAAATAAACTTATGCAGCTTTTTTTTCTTTTTTGAAATCAGCCTCTGTTAAAAGACTATGCAAATGAGATTTCGAAAACAACTTATGCTATTCAAGACGGCTTCTTACTCGAAGGAATATATTGTATGCGACAGCTTAAGGGATTATGAATTGATTTTCTGCTGTAGTTTAGCTGAAGCAAAAGTTTCGCTTTTTTTTAGATATTGCTAGGATTGTCGTTCTACGCGTGGGCGACGATGCCGCTCACCTCACTTCAAGTCTTCCTTTTCCACTTGTTTCCGCTACCGCCGTGTTTTATGTTCGATTTTCTGGTTGGCTTCGTTGCTGCAGTCAACTTATATATGTATATTTACGGCGTTATTAAAAGCTTTTCGAATAAATACAGGTACATATCAATTTTTGTCGCTTTACCTCTGTTAAAATTGTGCATCGCAAACAATGTATATGCCAATGAAACATCCAAAGTACTTTAATCGTAAATTCCTCAAGAGAAGATTGAAGTCTTCCCTGTGCGGCTGCTTTTGCAAAATCAGGCAATGGTCATCCCTTGGAAATTCCCGGACGGGAACAGTACGGTTCTCGGAACAAACTACAGAATGTCGACGTATGTTAAGGCGAAAGTCTCATTTCCATCCTCACTTTAGGCGCTGCAAAGCTGCTCTTAAATGTGGTGCGTGTAAATTTTTTTAATGCAATTCTTTAATGTGCTCTAATTTATTTTCATTCACCACTCATATCGATGTTATTTGCTTTCCAGTTTCTCTCATCAAAATTTGAGAGCTGAAATTATTAAATTTTTTGAATTACTCATTTTTACGCCACAAAATCATCATTGTTTGAAATTGAATTAAAGCTTAAAAAGAACTTAATTCCTATACATGCTGGTGAAAAAAGAATTCCACATGTACACTTCGGTAGAAAGAAGGAGTACAACACAGGAGGGAGGTAAGGAGAAGGGACGAGAGGGGCGGAGGGTTAGCTGAGCGGAAAGAAGTACTGGCACGAGCATTTCATAAGGTCGAATTAGTACGACAGGTAAACCTGATCGGTTGTTTCTTCAGTTCCATTTTCTTATTCATCCTCGCTTTCTTCAATTTGTTTTTGTTTTCAGTTTTGCTAAACGATCGAGACGAGAAGGGCGGGGGGTTAGCTGAGCGGAAAGAAGTACTGGCACGAGCATTTCGTAAGGTCGAATTAGTACGACAGGTAAACCTGATCGGGTGGTTTCTTCAGTTCCATTTTCTTATTCATCCTCGCTTTCTTCAATTTGTTTTTGTTTTCAGTTTTGCTAAACGATCGATGATGGGTTAAGCCATTTTTATGTTGTTTATAATACAAATTTTGTTACTCATATTACCGTCCTCTTCTTAGACGTTCCTCTCGAAGAAAATTTCAAATTATATTTATTAAGATCATGTCGTATTTTGAAATTTTTACTCATAAACGTTCGTTCAATTACGTATTTCTCCACCAGTTACGTTATGCAAATGTCCTCTCATATTATACATGACAATGTTTGTTGCATTGTGCGAAACTTTACTTCAAGCTTTAGAGCGCACAACAAATTTTTTATCGACTTTCAATAATCGTTCTAGATGGTAGGTAAGCGAGACAAATTTAACCGAATTTTTTTGTTGTGCGCAGAACGAAAAAAATTTGTTCTTTTTTCGTATTTGTAGTACGGAATCCAAAATTTGATGTAGAGGTCCTACGTTCAGTTTTTGAACGCTCGGGTATGGAGTCGAAATTGTATTCGGATATCTGCCCAAGTGCTGCGATGTTTTGCGAGAGGCTATGGCTGTCAATGCCAATCATACCTGAGTATTCTTCTCTATGCCCTCCTCCTCCACTCTCCCTCTTCATATCCCACCCCCTCCCCTAAGAGAAAAAATAAATTTCAAGTAATTTTTCCTACGATATTCGAGAAACCTAATTTTATGCACGCTACGATTTTTCGTTTTAAGAATTTGTTGCATGCATCATATGTAATGTGTAATGTCCCCAGCGGTTTAGTAAGAGCGCCATTTTCTTTCTTTCTCATATTCCATTATAATTTTTCCAAATTTTCTGCTCAAAACCCCTTCCTTTCCTTCTCTACTCCTTTGCAGAAACAATTTTCAGAGAAGATACTCAAGTGTGGTATACGTAGTTGTTGCTTTACGTCATGTTTGATTTACCTTTATGTACACATCTGCACTGTCCTCCGCTTGAAGCATTCCACAAAGGTCTCATTTATATACATCGTTCTCTTGAAATTCTCAAAAGTTTTGCTCCTTTTTTTAGTGATCCATCACAAGCTTGATATAGATTTTAAAAGGGGTCATATACGAGGTCACATTGAGGTACACTATTAGAATAGGGCATCATAGAGTCGAGGATTCTTCGTTCTGCAAGATCCGATAGTGTTAGCAGTTAAAGCTGATGTGACTTTTCTGGCGGAGATGAAATTTCAATAAAAATATTCTTTGTGCATTGAAAGATATAGAAACGTGATAGCATATACATATTGCAGGTTCAGTACCGGTAAACTGTAGGCAGCATATGGATACGGAAATATGACGGATAACTGTGCTAATGACCATAGGTACTATAACGGATAGCACAGGTATAAAAATGAGCCCTTTCGAGAATGGCTCGCCGTTTTTCGTTGCTTCATCTTCGATTATTTTCAAATTCGCAATCATCAGTTGCGAAGGCATTTGCTTGCATGTTTTTTGTTTTGCGGCATCTATTCTATCAAATTCCAGTCTGCTTTCGTTTCTTAGCACCGACCCTCAATGCTCCGGTACTTTTCATTTCTTTTCGCTTTTTAATTTAGAACGTAAACATATTTTTCATAGTCGTTATATGCTGTTCACGGCACTGCAGTCTTATATATCTTTTGCTATCATCAAAGTATAGTGCACACTGAACAGTGCTTATGTTATGTTGAGCTCGGGCAAGTTTGGGCAATTTCTGTCCTTCTCCCTCCGACTTCTCCGCTTTTTTCTTGAATTGTTATAGCACTGTGTATACTTTTCTTTCCGCATTCTATCATAGATTTAGTCACAATAATGATGGCAGAATTTGTGGGCTTGCCGAAAAGATGTGCTGAAGTTTTGAGTTCAGGTTTTTCGGCCGATTTTTTTTTTTTGGTTGAGAGGGGGGGGGAGGGGGAATTTAGAACGTAAACATATTTTTCATAGTCGTTATATGCTGTTCACGGCACTGCAGTCTTATATATCTTTTGCTATCATCAAAGTATAGTGCACACTGAACAGTGCTTATGTTATGTTGAGCTCGGGCAAGTTTGGGCAATTTCTGTCCTTCTCCCTCCGACTTCTCCGCATTTTTCTTGAATTGTTATAGCACTGTGTATACTTTTCTTTCCGCATTCTATCATAGATTTAGTCACAATAATGATGGCAGAATTTGTGGGCTTGCCGAAAAGATGTGCTGAAGTTTTGAGTTCAGGTTTTTCGGCCGATTTTTTTTTTGGTTGAGAGGGGGGAGGAGGGAGTCTGAGGATGCACTCTTTTTTCATTCAGATCTATTCACATTTACACTCGATCTTCAGCCACCTTTAAAACGGCATTCGAAATATCTGACAATGCATGGATCTTTGATTGCAAATTGGCAACACTAATGTTGAAGTGACGTAGAGGGCATTAGAGCCCGGATTAGTTCGCTGGAGAACACTTTACGGATTATTGGCGAGAGAATGTGGCGTAGCACCACACCCTATGCGAAAACACGCTTATCGTACCGAGATTGAAGCTCCTAGAAGGCGAAAGAGTGTCACATATGCAATCTTGTAACTACAGTGTGGTAACATCTTAGTGTTAATGGACTGCATAACTTCAGTATTGTGGTTTGTGTGGTCGCTGTACAGCAATACGCGTTTTTCTGGTCGCGTAAATTCTTGTTTCCATGATACTAATCGGCTTTTCGGCTGGCTCGGAAGGACGTGATAGTGGGTGCTTGGAGTAGCCGGATGTTAGTATTCTGTAATACACTTAATTCCATGGTCTACGCGATTTAACAAAACGCAATTCATTGCGACATTCCCTGAACTTATTTCTCCCACATGCATTTGGACCGAGTGAGCAAATAGCTATCTACAAGCTCGACGTTTTGGTTTTCGAAGTTCATGTCAAACCCAGGGCAGTAGTCATTCTTCATCCACTGCGTCTCGCCGCTGTGGATTATCAGCCCAATTGCCTTCGCATTACTGTTAAGTTCATCTAACAAATCTTGCAGCGTTTGCGACTTCTCTGCAGTGAGCACTACATCATCTGCAACTAAGCGCATTTGAAGCACTTCGCCGTCTATATGAAGATCCTCTGTCGTCTTCATATTTCGCAGTACACGTTCAAGCGCGCATGTGAAGGCTTTTGGGAACGAATATTTCCTTGCTTCACACCTCGACCAATTCTTATTTTTATTCGATAAACCTCATAAGACCGACCCTTTGGTTCGATAAACCTCATAGCATGGCGTTATGCTCTACAGAGTCAAAGGCTTTCTTGAAATCACGAGGAGTAGATATAATGATATTTTGTATTCTTTGCGCCTCTCAACCTAATGCGTTACGGCGAAAATGTGGTCAACAGTTGAAAATCGCTTTCTGAAGCCAGCTTGCTCTCTTCTCGAATCGAGTGCAGTTTCTATCCCGGCATACACTATTCGCATAAAAATCTTCTAAATCTGAGATAACAAACACGTTGGACGGTAGCTGCAAATGTCCTCGCGGCCGCGTTCAGTTTTCTTCGTTCATGTGAATAAAGACTATTCTTCTTCTTCTTTTTCTTCTAGTTTCTGCCGTCGTCGTTCGTGTCCTTCGAAGAAGCGTGAGCGTTTCTCTGCTAAGGTGGCATCTGGCTGCATTTGCAATAGCGTTTGGCATATTTGTTCAGAAAGTGGCTGAAATCGGCGTCAGTATTACTTCTGGAAATATCGCAGTCCTCGGATGCAACAGCTTGCAAGAGAAGGTCATCTGCGAACTACTTTCGTCTGTCAAGATAGATCACTTTGTTGCGAATCCTTCCTTCCCTCTTGAAGTCGATCCTAAGCTTTGCTCTCACAAGACGATAGTTGGCGTGTACGGATACGGCCGATTCCGGGATAACGGATACATCCGTAGCCAGTCTTCGCTTGTCTGTGAGGACGAAGTCGAGTTCGTTGCGAATTGCATCGTAGGGAGCTCGCCAGCTCCATCGTCTTCTGGTCTGCTTGCTGAATATATATATATATATATATATATATATATGCATATATACATATATATGCGTGCATAATGTTGGAGCATAATGGCGAGTGAATGAAAGGCATGCCCACGTATATAGCTTTTATTTGAAGCTAGATGGGAGGGAGAGGAGGAATTCCCCGATTCCTCTCCACTCCCCCCCCCCCCCCCCCCCCCCCCCCCCCCCCCCCCCTCCTGGCAGCCATGCTTCCATCCAGTTCGATATTGCGCTTGGTGCATCCGTGTGATTCCTTGTAGGCGCACAAGCGGATCCCTTCATCTCAGCGGCCGATTTCCTGGTTTTCTTCTTATATTTCATGGACACCATTCAATAATCCGCTTCGTCCATCTATTGTCATTCATCCTTTCGACGTGATCACCCCAAGTGTGCTTCCTGGCTTGCATCATTTCAACGATGTCCTTTACGCTAAAACGAGGTCGGAGATCTTCATTTGGCATATATTGCAACCTGTTGATGCCCACCATGCGTCGCTTCATGACACATTACTAACTTTCTTCTTCTGCAAGCATTATATTCCACGTTTCGCATCCGTATAACAGCACGAGAAGAATCATGCTGTTGAACAACTCTGCTTCTGCAGGGGGGTGGCGTTTTCCTATCCCTGAGGATATCGTTGAACTTCGTGAAGGCAATCCACCTCGCTCTCCTCCTCAGTTCCTCTCCGAAATCGTTATCCGTTTTTATCGCCTGCTTCAGAGAGACATAGATGCGAATCCTTCCTTCCCTCTTGAAGTCGATCCTAAGCTTTGCTCTCACAAGACGATAGTTGGCGTGTACGGATACGGCCGATTCCGGGATAACGGATACATCCGTAGCCAGTCTTCGCTTGTCTGTGAGGACGAAGTCGAGTTCGTTGCGAATTGCATCGTAGGGAGCTCGCCAGCTCCATCGTCTTCTGGTCTGCTTGCTGAATATATATATATATATATATATATATATATGCATATATACATATAATATATATGTACATGATTGATTTGAAATTTGAAAACGCTAACGTCTTTACGCCAAAGCACTGATATAAGCGATGGATGATCGAATTACAATTATACATGCGAACATGAATGCAAATAATCCATCTAGACTTTACAACTCATAGATCGATCGGATGAATTCTAACCAGACATACAAATTTGATTCCCGCGGTCAGAGACTGAACAAATCACCGAACAACAGTTAATTAAGCGAATTCATTTGACAAACAACCGACCATGAGAACGACCGTGTGAACACTCAGTAAATATTTAAATAAGACAAATAACTGCGCTCGTCGACAAGCCGACAACAATGCATACAATTAATAACACGCAGACTTTCGGTTGTCGTTCAAAAAAGCTTGCGTGAAGTTAATATTCAAAAGCACTTAGAGGAATTTTCAAACCAAAAGTTTTTGAAAACATTTCAAATCAAACATTTGCTCACTATTGCAGCACCTTACTCCATTCGAGCTGTACCGCAATCCGTTCGGTATTTGCTGCACATTTTTTAAAGGCCTTTATAATGGTTAAAGTTGTTCGTCGTGCAGGTTAAACCGTTTAGCCGAAATCATTCTATGATGATCCGTGCTTTATGAGTGCCGTCTCGTTTATTTTGTTGTATACTTCGAACGTTTCTCATTTCTACCTCCCGTTCTGCTCAGTTGTGCTTTTTAAACAATTAGCTGATGCATATGGTATGCTCTCTCGGCAGGGGTAACCAACGAAGTCTTATAAACGTCTTTTGATGGAGTCACTAGTATGAAATAATGAGAGCACATAACGGCTAAATGTCCCTTCCAAAATCTCCACGTTCAAGAGTATGATGTAATGTGCATTGATCGGTCTATTTACCTATTACACATAGCGATTTTGAGAATTCGCATTTCAAATTTGCCGCACTTTCGCGCCAAGATTTTTTTCCAGGTTGCCGCTTCTAACATAATTTGATTTATAAGAGTTTTGCAGCCTTAAAGTGTTTATTTCTAACGAATTTTGATTAGATTCTATTCGTGGTAGTGTGCGAGTTGATGCTTTTACGGGATTTTTCACTGTCGCATGCTTCCGAATGATAGTGGGGCGATGGAGGCTTGAGCGGAGTCGCCGGAGTCGGGGTCTTGACAGTGAGGCAATGAAAAATCAACTGCCATGAAACCCGGAGTCGTGGGCTTCATCGGCATTTTTTCCGAAGTGAAGGTATCAGGAAGTAGTGGTTTGTGGTAACCGTCGTTCCAAGATGAGCTACAGAATTCGGCGAGCCTTTTTCTTCAACATTTTGATCGACTGCCATCCATGGTCAAAACTATTTAAGACAGTCCTGCCGGTCAGCCGTTGTTCAATTTTTTTCGGTGCGCTATGAATTCGGCGTTATTTGTTCTTGTTGAGGCTCGGCTTCTCGCAGTGCATCAGGAGTTTTTCTGTCGCCGTAGTATATTTGTTTAGATTTCGAGCTAACTGTTCATATTTCCATGTTATTGCAGTAAACGATGATATGGCCTGATGAGACGTTGCTTGCTTTCGTCTTTTAAATGGGCCTTCAAATACCACTGTTCCGTCATGAAGCGTCGTCGCTTCCTTTCTATGGTAATTTTTCTTGAGCCTTTGTCTATTCTTTTGTTTTTCTACGCACCGTCAATCTTGCATGATTGCCTTAATTATTGCCATTGACACCATTTTGCTCGAATAACGACTTCGTACATCTTCGATTTGTGTTGAATGGCCTTTCGATAACTTGTTGCCTAGAAGGAGGCATGAAATAACGATGTCTGATGAGGCAGTCGATAGCACGAATGTTTTGAGTTGAATTCTCAGACAGCTAGCTTATTGGGGAAGGACATTGTGTTTTGTATGCGCTAATTTTAGACTAGATGATGAACAATCAACTTTTTGTATACCTCTGGATCTAGTGATTTTGTCTACTATCGAACTGTAATTTAAAAAAAAAAAACTGAGAAAACTGTTAGCTGGTGGAACATGTAGGGGAATTGTTTTGCATGGTTTTGAATCATCGATCGTGCACGCCATAAGCGCCGACACTTTGAATAGATACGGTTGTAAAGCCGGAAAGCACAAAGTAGTGCTGCTGTACGTATGTGCGATACTGCAATAGTAACCGAGTAGAATGGGGCATATTTGGCGTTGTTCTCACTTGCATATTAAATAATATGGACTTTAAAATGTTTGTTTTGTTGTTTTATCGATGATCACGTTGACATGCAACGAAAACGTTGTCGGCAACACAGATTCGACCCTGTGACTTCGCACTGTGATTTCAGGCCCTGCTTGAGGGTGGTGTTTTTACTTGCCATCGCGCAAGTTTATCATAGAGTACTAATTGCACTGAACTAGGCCTCATCATGAAGCGTTAGTCATATTTTATTCTTTTTTCTTAAGGTTGTTTATTTGTCTTTCATTTATTCCATTCACTAGCTTCGATGTATAGTTTCCTACAGGTTGGCAACGAAGAGGACGTGGCGTGTGTAGATGGCGCTCGGGATCCGTTTATTGTTTGCTGTGCATTCCAATTATGTTGATTTGTGCTGGTGTGATAAAGAATTATGTTGACTCCGATTATCAGTTCCTTCATTGGTCAGTTCGCTTTTCCCTTATTTTGCCCGATTTGCGCAAATCTTATATGCGATCCCTTGAATAGAAATTGACGTATTAAAGCAGCAGCCGTTCGTTTTATGACACTGCTAGAGTTGAGTCCTTGCAAAGGAATGGAGGTGAGGAAGAGGGGGAGGGGGAGTAGGAACGGGGGCGAGGAGGAGAGCGAAGGAAGGCTGAATAATTGTTAAGGGTTATTACAACATTCTCGACTGTAAACGAAGGGTGGTGTTTTTCTTGAAATTTCCAAAACTTGACATGAGTTAAAAATTCAAAATTCTTTTTATTTCAACGCCCTAACCTGTGCCAGTTTGTAACAAAACTAGTTCCAGTAGGTCATTTCAAATGAAGGCTTCCTTTGAAGACAACCTTCTTATTTGCCGTTCGTACAGACCAGAGTGTAGAACAAACTTGGAGACTTTTGAAATGATTTATGCACTACTGGAGCTATCGTGTTGCAATGTGGTATAGGCTAGAGTGCTGCAAAAAAAGATTTTTATGTTTTCAACTGATGCCTAATTTTGGAAGTTATAAGAAAAGCACCACCCATTGTTGACTAACGAGAACGTCGCAAGAGCCCTTGATAATTAATTTCTCCCTTTTCCACCCCTCAACTTGTGAGGGCATAGCTTTTATTGCGGCTATCTTATGATCAGCTGTTGTTGCCGCGCAGAAATGGATATTTCTATCGTTCTGAATCACCTCCAGAGATGAGTACTCATTTATTGCGGATCGATTCATTTATAATCGCATAGTTTGTTCTGCTGATAACCGACCTTTTATTGCAGTTCTAATTTTCATAAGGGAAGTAAAGAAGAAAAACGGAAGTCTGGATGTTCTTTTTATCGTGATTTGAGTGGCTGCGAATAGTCTTCTTTTTCGTATGATCTGTAGACACAGCAACATGTATGTATACTTTTACTCTACGCGAATATTCTGTAGAGTTTGTGTTGCTTTTACGTTTTCGTTTCTTATTGATTGTGACTTTAGCATTATGTGAAGAAGGGTATTTTCAGGCATGTACCCTTCACAGTACCAACACCCGTGCATAAATTGTGCGTTCTGGTGCCATTTCGTGATAGGAGTGCTGAGCTGCAAGAATTTGCTCCATATATTAGTAGGTTTCTGAAGCGACAACATATAGTGCACACAATTATTGTTCTCAACCAAACCGACCAACTGCGCTTTAATCGAGCGTCTCTAATTAATGTGGGATGGTATGAAGCCGATCGGGTTGGTACCTTTATTGTAATTGAACATGGTTTCTTAGTTTTCTAAACGGTCCACTAACTTCCAAGCTCGATGAAACGTTCACTGTCATAGCAGTTTTGCGAATTTTTAAAACTGAAACTTAATTGGCTTGGTGAAACTACTCGCTTTCCTCCTTGCAACATCTGTGTTTCTGTTCGAGTCTGTTTGCTTGTGTTTATATTTCCTCTATTATGGACTCATAACTTATGCGCAACTATGGGGCGTTCGATTATTTTACTTGCATGAAGCAAGAATTCTCGCAATCGTCGCTAATCGATAATTGTATATTTTAGTTGGGTTGTGATTATTTGGTGATGCACGATGTGGATTTGTTGCCGCTAAACGAAAATCTAAATTATTCGTATCCTGGCATTGGAGTGGTCAGACATATCTCCTCTCCACAGTATCACCCAAAGTTGGTTATTTCTTCCAGTGTGAGAGTGTTGTTTCTGCGCTTTGTTCTAAAAAAGTAATTGGTAGTAGTAGCTTGCAAAACTCCGAAATCAAACGCGCGATTTTTAGTTCCGGTTCTGTAGCAATTCTGCTTTCGAGGCGACTGCCACCTCCTTTCGCAATATGGTACTGAAACTTGGGTTCGAAATCCAAGCTATGAAACGTTAATTAATAGGAGCATCTCAAGCTATACCTAGGCGAAGCATAATTCGAATTGTTCATTCGAATAATTATGATTTCTCTCACACAATTCAGCAAAAATCGAATCGCTATGAAAAGTTACGATAATTCTTTAGTGTATGTGAAGACAGGGATGGAGCTAAATTTATAGGGAATGAATTTTAATTTGTTTTTTTTTTTTAAATGAGAGCGTATTCGAGTTGTAATACGATCATGAGTTCGAATATGGTGTAAATAGTAAATCGTAGAGATTAAGCTGACTCGATTAGAGTGTCGACTGAGCTGATGTATAAGTGGACACGAGAATTATCACCAATTAGAGTGACTTTTGTGACAATGAATTTGCAGCGACATCCATTGAGCGCAATCCATTAGCGGTACGTCGCGCACAAACATTATTTTGTAATATCGTTGATGCAACTTCGTTTAAATGATTTTTTCTGGCGGTAAACTGATTACGTTCAAAGGCAATTTGCGTGGTTTCAAAAGCCGTATGAATTCTTCGATGTTGTATTTGACTAGGATATTTTTACTATGTCGATTTTCGTTGTAGGTACAGCTATAACAAATTTATTGGTGGAATTCTGATGTTGACGCTTCATGATTACAAGCTGGTGAATGGCATGTCGAATAAGTACTGGGGATGGGGACTCGAAGATGATGAATTCTATTTGCGGTTAAGGTTCGTTTTTGGCTTCTTATGCTTTTTTATTGGCTGTGAATGAGAGAGTATCTTCAGCTGTATGGGCAATTCGCTGGTATCATTGAGATCAGTGAATAATGGAAAAGAATGAGACATGCATGCACTCTGCAATTGGTGGGCGTCGCTCAGTAAAGAGCTGCCACTGGATTCGAGTGTACGTTCGATTCGTTTGCATCGCATACTGTCGTAATATATGCCATAGGGACAACGTGTTCCTTTTTCAATATTTCATCACATTCCTTCTATCTTCATTTGAGGATTGAATAAAGTTCATTTAGTAGTAATTGGGTCTAATAAAAGTTGTAGGAGTTCTTGTAAAGAGATGGAATTGAGGATAACGTTGACATTTTTAGGTAATCGATAGTATAACAATGCTGTTATCACTCATAAACACTTCCGCTTGGCAAAGCAGGCTTCCATTTCATAGAAACAACCCTCGGCGGTTTTGTGAAGTATCCACAGAGGGCGGAAACACCCGTAACGGTATTTTAGATGGTAGGCAGGATGGTTCAGAGATCCTCTATGCTGTATTGAAAGGTTTAGAGATGCGAACCTAACGGAGAGGATGGAAAGACCGTCGAATTTAACGACAGATAGGCATAATACATTCCGTCATATTCATGATGCACGTTTACGACGTCGAGACCGTTTCGTGATAGGTAACCAGAAAAAGGTGAGCATATTTGCAAATATTGAGGTGAGAAAGAAGTCGATTGTAGGCAGTAAAAGGGGAGAGGTGGGGAGGAGAGAGAGGATGTCGATTATAGGTAGTAGAAGGGAGAGAAAAGAGGTATGAGAGAGAGAGAGAGAAGGATGTCGATTATAGGTAGTAGAAGGGGTGGAGAGAGAAGGATGTCGATTATAGGTAGTAGAAGAGGGTGGAGAGAGAAGGATGTCGATTATAGGTAGTAGAAGGGGGTGGAGAGAGAAGGATTTCTTGCATTACGAATGTCTCCTCGTCAGCGCATGCTGAGGAATTGATTGGAATCACAGATCGATGTCCCTCTTTTCTCCCATTTTCGAAAATCTTTAGCGAGCCAATAGCATCTTCGTAGGTGACTCGTAAATATGAAAACGCGAAAGGGCACCTGAAATTCTACGTTTTCGGATGGTTCTTCTCGAAGATTTTGCAAAATTTAAAGATTTTTTTCTCATGTTTTTCATGAGCTGTTGGTCGAGAGGAGGTAAATAAAAACCTGAAATTTGCGTGTAGTTATGTCCAGTTCTAGTGGAAAGGGGAGAGAACGTGTTTATGTAATACGTTGACAGAACTGGTAGGTGTCAATCCTACGGTAATTTCACTGCGAGTTGCGTGGCTAAAATTGTTTTGTATGCAGATGTTTTCGATTCGGTGCGATCCTGGCTTTGTAAGTTGTTGACGTTATGCCGGTACCCATTGCCGCTGGTTTTATGCCCTTACCTTCGGTTCTCTTAAACCATTAATGAGGCTATAAACGGTTTGGTGGTGGTGATGGTGGGCTGCGTACATTAATGGGTGGTAACGGGTATATAGAGAGTGAAACGAGTAAGGAAGCAGCAAATGTTTCAGATGTCACGCAGACGTGATAGAATAAGCGGTCTTGATTCGGTTAAGTACTACATTGCTGCGCGTAATCTAGTACGCATCGACGGTGACGACGGGCCGCTTATTTCGGTTCTGAATATAGAATTGCAATGCGATTTCACATGGACCCCGTACTGCAAACTTCCTTTGTCTGCACAAACAAAGCTATAGCTGTGGTAAGGCTTATCGGTCGTTGCAGACGATGAATTTAATATGATTTAATATGCTTTCGACGTTTTGCAGGTGCAGGTTTATTAGGATGGATTTGCTAAGATGGTTTTTAAAATAATTAATCGAAGTTTTCAAAAGTATATATTTCTGCAACTTTGAAATGATTGCAATGCTTTCGTTTTTTTTATTGCACTACTTCACGATTGCAGTGCTTTCGTTTTTTTTTTTTTAATTGCAACACGTTACGCTTCCGTTTTTTATTGAAATAGGTCAATTCGCAAGCTGAAGAGGTGTTTGATAATTTTTCGACTTTGAAATTATTGGTAATAGCAGGCCCAAGTTGAAAGAATAGTCCTTCAAAACTCTGCTAATTTACTAAAAACCGAAGTCGGCAGAGGAAATGTGGAAGAAAAATCTGGTTTTTCTCTTCTGGTTTCTTTTGAACATACCTGAGAGATTCAGCGAGATTATCGTAAAACGTCCCTAGTCGTTAGTGCCCATCGATGAGCCGTCCTTTTAGACGGAGTGTCTTTCAGATTGTTGTTTTTCCGATGGTGGAACATTAACTTCGCCAGCTGTTTGTTTGAAGTCTACGTTCCTGGTACTCTGCCTTCGCTTAAAATGGTATCGTTCGTTGTGTTATAGTTTTTCTCCCAGTAAAGGTTAGAAACAAATCATAGGAATTTGAAGTGTTGCTTGAATTTACGTTTTTCTCGAAAAAAGTATAGTATCGCATTGTTTTTGTATGTGATTTATATGAAAAAAGAATATTGATTGTCAACTGCGAGTGTTATTAGATTGAGCCGTCGTCATTTTAGGAAAATATTGTAATTAAGCCAGAAGATCGGTGTTTTTCGAAGGTGTTTGACACGGTGAGTATGTTCGTTATATGTGCCATATTTTCAATACTCACTAGCACTTGATTCGAATACTAACCATACGTCATATGTAATATGGTGAGGTGCTTTGTTGCGTTTGATATTTTCAGGCTTTAAGTATTGTTTTGTTGGTGTATATTGTTTAACTGTTTTATGAATGTGTCCATTAGCAGCTGTGATACCTCTGCCACGAGATGTTATGAAAACGTAGCTGAACGAGGATTAGGAGGATTATTAATTAATTTGGGCGATCAAATAGCTGGAGCTTTACAGTACAGAATTTCAGATGCGTTATTGCCTATTGATCTTGTAAAATCAGACAGTTCGAAGGCAGATTTTAGCGTGAAACTTTTGCGTAAGCAACACCTTAAGAATTACTTTAAAATTAATGTAGAAGTATCTCATCAAGATTAGTGCGGAGAATTTCCTCATTGTTAATGTCGCTTTGCTCATGTTTGCTCATCTCGGGTTCTTGTTCATTGTTTTTCATAACTTTATGGCCAGTGCTGATCGGGTTTTACCAGTAAACGGCTTAATGTAACATAGCTTTTCACTGAATACGTATACTGCGCAGCAATTCCCGTACTTTACAACCTATCAGCTCGTATGACTTATCGCCGACGAAACGTTCAAAAACGAGGATGGAAGGAATTAAAAACCAACGGTGAATTGCATTTCATCTCCAGGCGTTGATCGTAATAAACAGCGTATAAAATGAACATAAAATAAACGGTGCGCTACAAACACCAACAGAGGGCACGACTGAGATGAAAAGAAAATGTGCTTTTAATATACGAACTTCGTTCGCCTTATTCCCCCGTCCTTTGAGGTCTGTGTCAGCAATAGATAGATCGTGCTGTTGTCGTAACATTACTTTTAGTTATTCATATGTTGGGCTCGTTGACATTCGTTTGTTGCCATCAGAACATCCCCCCCCCCCTTAACTTCGCCAGCTGTTTGTTTGAAGTCTACGTTCCTGGTACTCTGCCTTCGCTTAAAATGGTATCGTTCGTTGTGTTATAGTTTTTCTCCCAGTAAAGGTTAGAAACAAATCATAGGAATTTGAAGTGTTGCTTGAATTTACGTTTTTCTCGAAAAAAGTATAGTATCGCATTGTTTTTGTATGTGATTTATATGAAAAAAGAATATTGATTGTCAACTGCGAGTGTTATTAGATTGAGCCGTCGTCATTTTAGGAAAATATTGTAATTAAGCCAGAAGATCGGTGTTTTTCGAAGGTGTTTGACACGGTGAGTATGTTCGTTATATGTGCCATATTTTCAATACTCACTAGCACTTGATTCGAATACTAACCATACGTCATATGTAATATGGTGAGGTGCTTTGTTGCGTTTGATATTTTCAGGCTTTAAGTATTGTTTTGTTGGTGTATATTGTTTAACTGTTTTATGAATGTGTCCATTAGCAGCTGTGATACCTCTGCCACGAGATGTTATGAAAACGTAGCTGAACGAGGATTAGGAGGATTATTAATTAATTTGGGCGATCAAATAGCTGGAGCTTTACAGTACAGAATTTCAGATGCGTTATTGCCTATTGATCTTGTAAAATCAGACAGTTCGAAGGCAGATTTTAGCGTGAAACTTTTGCGTAAGCAACACCTTAAGAATTACTTTAAAATTAATGTAGAAGTATCTCATCAAGATTAGTGCGGAGAATTTCCTCATTGTTAATGTCGCTTTGCTCATGTTTGCTCATCTCGGGTTCTTGTTCATTGTTTTTCATAACTTTATGGCCAGTGCTGATCGGGTTTTACCAGTAAACGGCTTAATGTAACATAGCTTTTCACTGAATACGTATACTGCGCAGCAATTCCCGTACTTTACAACCTATCAGCTCGTATGACTTATCGCCGACGAAACGTTCAAAAACGAGGATGGAAGGAATTAAAAACCAACGGTGAATTGCATTTCATCTCCAGGCGTTGATCGTAATAAACAGCGTATAAAATGAACATAAAATAAACGGTGCGCTACAAACACCAACAGAGGGCACGACTGAGATGAAAAGAAAATGTGCTTTTAATATACGAACTTCGTTCGCCTTATTCCCCCGTCCTTTGAGGTCTGTGTCAGCAATAGATAGATCGTGCTGTTGTCGTAACATTACTTTTAGTTATTCATATGTTGGGCTCGTTGACATTCGTTTGTTGCCATCAGAACATCCCCCCCCCCCTCCCCTTCCTTTCCCCTCCTTCATTTTCGTAGGACATCCTGTCCGTCGCTTTCTTGGCATAAACAAGTTTGACGGCGCTTCGAAAGGCTTGACTGTCGTGTGAGACGAAATTATACGGGAGTTTCTTTCTGGGGTGTTTTTGATTCATCTTAGTATTACTAGCACTACTAAGTCTAGTTGTCCGAAGCCTCACTGCAAATGAATTCTCTTTAAAAATGCTTTAACAAATTGTCGATTTGGACTGGCATATTTTGACAAACTTCCTGACACATCCAAATTGACGACGTGCACATTGCTTTGAGCACCCGTTACGTCGGTTTCTTTGCGTATAAAAGCAAATGAATACGCTTAAATGAAACATGGCAAAGAGCACTGTGCGGATTCAATGCAAGCCTTAAACCATTATTTTAAAATTTTTCTTTAATTCATCTAAACTGCAGTCTCTGCTCTCAAATTGGAGAAAATTTTCCCCTTATGCGACAGGTGAAAAGGAGCACACCTCTAGGCAAAACGACGGAACAATTTCTCGACGTTCTCACTCCTCCCCCTTTTTTCCCCCTCCCCTTCCCAGTTCCCATGCCCGATTACATTTTGTTCGCTGTCAAAACATTCCCGACCAAGGTCCTTCTCCACCGCCGAAAATCTTTCGTTGCACTCTTAATATATTCCACAAAGCAATCAATGTTGTTGTCTTTCGTTTCATGATTATGTTAATAACTCTCCGGATCGAAAAATATCCATCCTTTATCTCTATCAAACTAATTAAAACAATATTCTTTTCAATGCACGTTCCGCTCATCCCCCCAGCATCAAACGCAACGTCGTATCTCAGTTTCTCAAAACGGTTCACTCAGTCAGCCTGAATTCCAACCAGGACAGCATGGAAGCGTCCGTTCGCGAAGCGAAGTGTATTTTTGCTAAGAACGGCTTTCAGTCCAACGATCCCTCCAGCTCCATTCATCAACAGCCTGTCACCAACCCCACCCTCTCTCATCACACACGTCGCCGCGACCTCCTCGTGCATACCCTAAGTAGGAATAAAACATGCATACCACATCCCTTCTAAACTAGTTGTCGCACATCCCCCCTCACTCCGGCAAATTCTTTTTCGCAAACGGAATGTATGACCGTCTCTGTTATGATACCTCGAAATCGCCATTTGCCCTTCAAATAAGCCAGTTGACCGCTGCTTGAAAGATACTGTTTATTCTATCATTCAATGTCGTGTATGCAGTGTTACGTACATTGGTGAAACGGGCCGTTTTTTGCATGAACGAATCAGAGAGCATGTCTTAAGAATGGCCTTACAGCTTGCATGATCCTATACAACATATGCTGTGGCTAAACAAATTGTCGGATGCCGCAACCTTCGAGTGGTTAACACTGTCGTCAAAATGCTCGCTCGAAGCAAAGGCATACTTATTCGAAAAATCAAAGAGGCCAGCCTCATACACCCACATAAATCAGCGATCAACGGCTGTATTGAACTTTTGTCCCCCACTGATGGTGCGAAAGCATATACGATAACTGTATAAAAAGATCTTTCATCCCCCTTTGTTCCACCTTCTTCCATTACTCTCTATCGTTGTTCGAGTAGACTAACCTCTTCCTGTACAACCTGTTACATCCCCTCCCAATCTCCTTCCCCTCTGCTTCATTATTTACCCCTCTTCCGTTATCTCATCCTTTAGACCGCTCATTTATTGCTATCTTCACTTTAAACCTAAATATCTTGCACGTCTACGTATGCTTTGTTTTTTTTTCTACTCATAGAAGCGTCGCCATTGTTCATAATCTGTTTGGCGAAAAATATGACGATTTTCAGCATTTTGTGCTATGATTATGGCTCAACGAGCCGAAACGTCAGCATAGATCCATTATGCCATCTCTCCCCCAAGCATTATAAGGTCTCAACTGCAATCTATATTATACGAATATCAATGCTGTTGTTATTTCCACAACGACTCATGCAGTGAACATGAAATTACTTCCAGGCAATGTGGCATCGAACTTTTCTCGAAAACGTTCTCTGCGCTAAGTGCCTTTGAGAACATATCCGGACCTCTTAGGAATAACTGCAACGAAAGCCTGATCCCATCGCCTGCAGTAAGCGTACCGAGCCAGTACCTCCACTACTTGATTTATAGTAAGCATCACGTTAAATGTACCACGATTAGCTCGCTTCATATACTCAACAATAGGGAAACGACGCACTTCAATATCCAAAGATTCTGAAAACGGAAACGATATGATTAATCGAATGTAAATTTTGAAATGTATGTGATTAGCGAAATAAAGGAAAACAACAGTAAAACTGTGGAGCTGACTGCGAGCGGAAAGGCGAAATATAATGCATTTGCATTTACAATGCCTCTCGACGATTCGAAGGGAACATAGCATCATGAAAAGCGTAGCTCTACCAAATGAGTTTAGCCAATAATGTTAGTAATCAGGGTTCAGAATCGTTACAATAAGGGCCTTTTGTCCTGTGAAAAACTTTTGCATTCGAATTGCTTCCGGCATAACGTTTACCCAATGATCTCTTTTCAAAGACAGAGGCAGGAGAGGGGAGGAAAGGGAACAATCGATGGCTCATTTATGGTTAAAACTAGTAATAAAGTTTGATTTCTTAAAACGATCTCTTGGAACACGAACTTTTGAAGTCTATGGGGAAGACCACCATATAACTGCAGGATGAATAATCATCTGAAAAAGTTTTGATCGAATCATAGTGTACCACATCTCTTTAACTACTCGTTTGTTTACTTCATCGTGTAAGCAAAATGCCCCATCAGCCCTATTCTGTTGCAATTATGTAGCGATCTTGATTAAGTGACCCACCAGCTCTGTGCTTTGACAATGAGCCAACTCCTGACTCGTCGACAAGTCCACCGATTACGTATGCCATCGAAGACGATATATCTTCCAAAGGTGGGAGGCTAGCATCTGGGCTGAGATATACCAGCGGCTTACTGCAGCATTCCTAGAGCAATAAACTTGAATGGTAGCTTGGCATCAGACGAGTGAAACAAGGTGATGGCTGAAATACTAGAACGGTAAAAAAAAAAGACATTCACGTCTGAATGTCTCGTCAGCAATACCATTAGATGATTAGAAATGATTAGAATCCTCACATTTTCGCATCTGTCTGCTTTAGGTTTCCTAGGTTTTCGGCATTTCAAAGATAACGGAAGATACGAGGAGGATGGTATATAATCGATGATCAACGTGTAATTTTCATGAGACTTTGAAAGAATGTAAAAATGGTTATTCCCACCTCTGAAAGTAGGAAGTTTGCGCCATTTGAGGGGTAAGCTTTTACTTTTGAAGCCTTGCTCACATACTAAAGCTCGTGCTGAGCATGAAATTTTTACGGGGTAGTAAATCGAAGTGGAACCGCGCATTCGGTGATTACAAAATATCGAAACTGGTCTTTCGTGACTGTATTCGCAGTACAAAAGAAATGATAACTAGCAAAGCTGGGAGATTAGGAATACCTGCCTGTACGTCCGAAAATGATATGTTCCATTGAAATGAGTCGAAACCTGTCAGCACTCTTCGGCTTTCTTCCAGAAATTTTTTACACGGCGAAAGTAGTGTGGTCTTCAATCCAATATATCTTTAAGAAAGAAACATGTTAAGTATTGAGACTTTAATTCAACAAGAATTCGTCTACGCTTCAAAAAAAATGGGAAGAGAAGCGCATAAAACTATTTTTGTGGAAAGAAAAAAGAGCTTAAAACATTGACTCAGACCACAGATCTGAATCACCGCCGATCTCGTCGAGCACCGGAAATGTATCTTAGATGCGTATAAGTCAACTCTGGTTAACATTA